>PVLC010031164.1:0-18982 GCA_004027655.1 Graphiurus murinus
TTTTTTTTTTTTTTTTTTTTTTTTTTTTTTTTTTTTTTTTTTTTTTTTTGCGGTACTGGGGATTGAACTCAGGGGCATTCTACCTACGAGCTATACCCCCAGCCCTATTTTTTATTCTTTATTTTGAAACAGGGTCTCACTAAGTTGCGGAGTGCCTCACTAGGTAGCTGAGGCTGGCCTCGAACCCGGATCCTCCGGTCTCAGGCTCCCGAATGCTGGGATGACAAGCGTGCGCCACCACGCCCGGCTTGGAGCTGTTTTCTTGGTGTGGGCTGGGAGGACCCGCCTGCCTCTCAGAAGCATGCTGCTGTGTTAGATCCAGTGCCGGGTAGCTTGCTGGCAGAGGGACCTTCCTGGGGCCATTTGGAAGCAGGACAGTGGCCACCAAACCACAGGTGTGATCCAGGGTGGTGAGTTTTTGTTTTTAGGCCTTTGCTCTGTTTGTGAGAGAGCCACAAAGCCCAAGGGGTTTCCTTCTAGGGAAAAAGGAAGTTGTCTTATTTGCTTCCAACGTGTGAGGTTAGCGCCCTCTCATCCAGATGGCGAAGAGGATCAAGAAGAAAGTGTGGGCAGGGAAGATTGAGGAGGAAGGCGATGGGGTGTAAACACTTAAGAGCACCGAGGCTCAGCTGTGCGCTAAGCCCGGGGCTGTTTCACATATTCTCTTTGCTGCGTCTCGTAATGTTTCATCAGGGAAATGAAATAAAGCGGTTTTTAATGTATGGTTATCTCATCTTTTTTTCTTTGTCTAGGTTTTATTTGCAACAGATGACTTTTTTGCTCCTGCAGAAAACCTCATAAAGGTACTGGAAGCTGGCGTTCCTGGGGTGGGTGGGGGGTGCTGGCGGACAGCGATCTGTGCCGCCCTGTTAATGAAATCTGTGTGTTTGGGATTCGCACTGGTGAATTAACACACCAGGACCCCAGAAGCGTGCAACCCAGCATCAAGTCACACGGAGACATGTAGCGACAGGCAGGGACCTATCTAGCTGATGGAGGAAGCCGACCACCTTGCGCCTGGGGGGAAGTACTGAGGTCCTCAAACGTAGCACTCTCCACCCACGTGGATTTCATAACCTGTGTTCAGAAGAAAACTGACGCACGTCTTGAGACTTTTGGAAAACATTTTGCCTGCCTAGTTGTAAAAGTCTAGGACACCCTTATTTTAAAACACAGATGAGTTTAGGGGAGAGGGGTTCTCTGCTGGAACCCTGCGGTCTTGTCACACCCAGCCTGGGCGTGAGGATTCCTGGGCGTGGTGAGACAAACACAGGCGCACACGTACAGCGCGTGTGAGTATAGCCAGGGCCCCCGGCCTCCACCGTGGGCAGCAGTGCCTTCTGGTCTTCCTGCTAAAATGGCTGCTCTCTGTCTGGGTCGAGTTGAAGTCGGACCCTCGGAAGGTCCCTTACATGTATGTATTAACTCGCTTACTCCTCAGGAGAAAACGGAAATAAAGTGAGCACCAGAGATTAACTAACTTGTTTGAGGTCACACAGGAAGCAAATGCCAATGCTTTGACCATTTTACTATATATCTTATCTTTGAAAAATTTAAATGTATGTATATACACACACATACCTTGATCTAGCCACTGTTCAGATTTACATCATTCACATACCGAGGCAAACGTGTACAAAATACTCATTCTGGTATTGCTTGGAGGGAAGGAAAAACCAACTTAGTGTGAAATCAGTGGGGATTTGGGGGAAGTAGACAAAGAAATTGCGGCTTTTCTAGATATGGAATTCTATGTAGCTGCTGTAGGAATATGCATATACACAGTCACACTTATAGGAACACTTGTACATGCAGTCAAACTTATAGGAATAGGGGTACACGCAGTCACACTTATAGGAATACTTGTACACCTAGTCACACTTATAGGAACATGTGTACACGCAGTCACACTTATGGGATACATGTACACGCAGTCACACTTGTAGGGGGATATATGTATATGCAGTCACACGGTGCCTGGGTGTCTACTGTCCCCATGGCTCACCCTCCTGTCATCTCAGCTTTGCTGAGATGGGGGGATGTTTGTCGGGCCTTTTCTTAAGAGGCAGCTCACTCGCTCATCCAAGGAACCTTCGCCGGGCTTTGCTGGCCGTGGGAGCCCTGGCTCTCCTCAGTGGGCATCAGGGCTCCTGACACCAGCAGAGGAGTGCATTTTGACTGGAGAGTTTCGCAGGCCGTCGGTGGAAAGGCTCATCCGGCCCAGCCCCGGGCTGCACGGTCAGCTGGACCCTGAGTCTTGGGCCTGCAGGCACGCTCCTTGGCCAGATTCTGCATCCCGTCACCTCTCCTGAGTGGCTTTGGAGACCTACTGAGCTGTCTCACTTTGTCAGCACCCTCTGGATTTCTGCACCAGCTCCTGCCATTGTGGGGCCCTGGGAATTAATGTAACGCAATCTTAACCATTGCTAAACAGAGGTCAGCTCTGTGTACTGAGGCCCACAGAGAAGCGAGACTTCTTCCTCTGAAGGTGATATGCACGCAGAGAGGTGTCCCTGGCCCGGGGGTTGTGCTGGCGTGACCGTGGGGGCGACCCTGCCTAGAGTCCTTGTCTGCCCGTCCACCAGTCCCTCAGGGACAGAAGTCGATGTGCTGCAGGCCCAGACCCTCACGTGAAGGCTAACGATCCACCTGCCCTTCTTTCTAGAGTGACAGCCCGACCTTTAAAGAACACGAATACACTGAGTTTGGGAAGTGGATGGATGGATGGGAGACCAGAAGGAAAAGGATTCCAGGTACGAAGACGCCGCTCTGCTCGTTCAACGCTGCAGAGTTTAAGGGCAGGGCAGCCGGGACACGAGAGAGAGAGAGAGAGAGAGAGACAGAGAGACAGAGAGACAGAGAGAGAGAGAGAGAGAGAGAGAGAGAGAGTGTGTGTGTGTGTGTGTGGTCAGTTTGAACATGGGACCCTTGAAGCGGTCTGTCCTCTCCGTCTCCCTGCCTGAGCACCAGGCTCTGAGAGGTCAGGAAGGGGTAGCTTGTGAGGGGGTAACATCATGCAAGGGCCACGGACGAGAGAGAAGAGCAAGCGCCCAGCGAGGTGGCCAGCTGCGCCTGGCAAGCGCATTTACGCTGGGCCCTCAACACCCACTCTCTAACGTGGTGTTCTTACCACCCACTCATAACTGAGCCGGGGTCACAGAGCCAGCGAGGCAAGCTGGGGGCTGGACCAGGACCCACCGGCCCGCACCACTGCACTCGCTGTCCTCCACGCCCCCCGAGGTGCTGTTCCCGTTCACTGCCCCTCGTCGATCCCAATCAAAACAGGACTTCTGAGGCCGAAAAGCACTTTAGCACCATTACCGCTGCGACCCAAATACGGGGCATGCAAACTCAGAGGAGGAAGGGTTGACTCGCTCATGGGTTGGGGGTGTTCAGTCTATATTAAATCAGCTTGCAAGCAGGAGCCGGGGCTGGGGGTCCTCAGGGTATCGTGGTGGCGAGCAGAGAGAGGCAGAGGGTCAGAGAGCAGGTGCTGCAGCCGGTGGGCTGGGGGATGTGCTGACCCTGGCCACACCTCAGGGTCTGAGCCATCTCTGATCATAGCTGCCTTGTCTAAGCCATGGGGGATATTTTAATTAATCAATTAACTAATTTTTTTTTTTTGCAGTACTGGGGATTGAACCCAGGGGCTGATTCTACCTCTGAGCTACACCCCCAGACCTATTTTTATTCTTTATTTTGAAACAGGGCCTCCCTAAGTAGCTGAGGCTCACCGTGAACCTGCAACCCTCCCGTCTCAGCCTCCCAAGTACTGGGATTACAAGTGTGAGCCACCAACGCCCGGCTCTGGGGAATATTTTAAATCTAAACCATACCAGTGCCTATAAAAGCAAACAAATTCAGGCACTAGTTTGACAAACGGACTTTCCTGCTACTGTCTCAAGCATTGGATGCTTCTAGTTTTCTGTATTTCTAGAGTGCTTGAGGTAGTACTAGATTCTAATAAACCCGAATATTTTAAATAGCCGGGCATGGTGGCACACTCCTGTAATCCTAGTACCTTGGAGGCTGAGACAGGAGGACTGCAGGTTTGAGACCAGCCTTTGTGACTTAGTGAGACCATGTTTCAAACTTAAAAAAAAAGGCTGGGGGTTGAGGTCAGAAGTAGAACTCCATCTGGGTTCAGTCCCCAGTAACCACCCCCTCTCACCCACCTGAATATTTTAAGAATAAAACCTGAATATTTAATGAGTTTATACCTGGCAGCAAGTCATGAAGCACTACACAGCGTCATACGGACTTGAAGACTTTGAAGGTGCAGGCCCACACGGGCGGGGGGTGGGGAGCTCCAAGCAACCCCTAAAATCCCAGCTAGCTGCGAGCATGGTGTACCAGGAGGGCTGGGCTGGCTGGGGTTATCTGCATCACAACAGTCGTGGAGAAGCTTCTGGAAGTGAATGCTATCCCAGACCTACAGCTGATGGCATGGGTGGAGTAAAGTAATGTGCCAGGGGCAGCCGAGAGGGGGGCGGCCAGCTTGGAATCTGGATCGGAGCCCGGCCTGTGCGTTTTCTGTCTCACTGGGCATCGGGGCTGCAGGGGGAGGGGGCGGCGAGTGGCTGGCTGGTGAGTCTTCAAGTCAGGCTAGCTGAGAAGCAGGCTGCACATGCCTCCCGGGGTGGCCACTTTGGTCTTGGTTCTGCTAGCCACACGTTCCGGGGTCTCTTTCTTGTCTGTGCCACGCAGGTCACGACTGGTGTGTCATCCGGCTGGGGATACACGGCATCATCCGGGGCTTCGATGTGGATATCTCTTACTTCTCAGGAAACCACGCTCCTCGAATGTCGATCCAGGCGGCAAAATTAGAAGAAGGTGTGCCGGGGGCTGCTGCCCGAGGGTGGGGGTGGGGCAGCTCATCCGGCCCAGCCCCCGACTGCACACCTTCCCTAAGACCCGAGGGTCAGTCAGTGGCACGACCAAGGCTGCGGCACCTCGATGGGGCCTCAGGACCAGGGTTCCCGACAAGGGTGCTCTGCGATTTTTGTTTGTCAGTGTTGATCGGCTCGGTGGAGATTTCGCCACTCCCCACCTGCGGTCTCACCTGCTGGAAGCGTGTCTTCCAATCTGGAGGCATGCGGTGTGCAGGCTGTGGGAGGGAGGGAGGGGGCCGTGCCCTGGAGGATTCGATGAGGAGGAGCTGGCAGCGCAGCCCAGTTCCGGCTACCCCAGCGGGCGAGAGGGTAGACCTGCCACGGGGTTCTTGGGAAGGGTTCCTTTCTGCATCTGAGAACATGGGACGCGTGAGTTTCACAGGTGCCACAGAGCTGGGTCTTTATTCCTTTAACTGGTATCATCTGTTGCCCTTTGAGTTGATTTTAGAAGTATCCGCAGCTGTATGTGTGTACGCACCTGTGCCCAGGGAGGATCAGGCTCGCCAGCGGGCTTAGTGTACGGGGAGCGCGGTATGCCCCGAGTCCCACAGGCGCTACCGAGACGAACAGGCTGTGCTCTGCTCTGCCAGGGTGGCTGGGGTGTCTCCAAAGGGAGGCGTGGCCCAGAGAGGTGACTTTACATGCAGGAAATGTCTGGTGACTTGAGAGGCGAGTGAGTAATCGTGGAGTCACTCTACAAGTGCTGCTCGGAGTCCCAGATGACCTCTAGGGAGGCAGCGTTTCTGGGACTGACCTTCCATATCCCAGCCTCAGGGAGCCAGCTTTTGAGGGCCCTAGCAATGTGATACATTGCTTGAAGTCTTGTTTTTTATTTTGGGTTGTGGGACTGGGGATTAAACCCAGAGGCTTTCTACCTCTAAGTTATACCCCCAGCCCTTTTTAAAATTGTGAAACAGGGTCTCACTAAGTTGCCGAGGGTCCCACTAAGTTGTTGAGGCTGGCCTCAAACCTGCCACCCTCCTGTCTCAGCCTCCCAAGTACTGGGGTTATAGGCATGCGCCACGGTGCTTCCCTGATCTTGGAAATTCTGTTTACTGTTTTGAGACGCAGATGTGGTGTCGCACGTACTATACTGCTTTTCAAGATTACTGTTAACGTGTTAAACATGGAGAAACTTCAGCCAGTGTGGCTGTGACTTTGCTCATCTGATACTGCAACCTGAGCAGTGACATCTTTAGTGCTATTTAGCAAAATGAAATCACCAATGGTGTCACAGAAACAGCATATTCTCTTTGATTTTTGAACCTTAACCTTAATCTTGCCTGGTCACTCTGACTTCAGATAAACTGCCAGACATCCCGAAAAGAGGAATCAGGACAGGTGCTGCAGCCACCCCCGAGGAGTTTGGAGCTATCGCTCAGGTACGTGCTCCCAAAAGGTGTGGGTCTGACGATAGGACCACGAGGAACCGCCCTGCAGGCCTGCTGTGTGGGGCAAGACCTTGTCAACCTCGGTCCTGGCGCCCCTCGCCTCTCCTGCTCCTCTCTGTGGCCTTGCTGGCTCCTCAGTGCTCCCCTGGAGGGAAGAGGTGGCCCATGAGCCCTGGCCAGTGCTCCTCCCAGCTCTAGGGCAGCGTCTGCACTTTGCTGCAGGACCTGACGAAGCACCGACAGGAACTGACAGAGCACTGACCTTTCACAGCAACTCAACTTGAGTGTCATCCGATGAACGTATAAAACAAGCAATCGGGGCTTGTTTTGGCATTTGTGTGTGTGTGTGTGTGTGTGTGTGTGTGTGTGTGCAGTGTTGAGGATTGAACCCAGGGGCATTCTACCTCCAAGCTATACCCCCAGTCCTGTTTTTATTCTTTATTTTGAAACAGGGTCTCACTAAGTTGTGGAGGGCCTCACTAAGTAGCTAAGGCTGGCTGTAAACCTGAGTCCTCTGGTCTCAGCTCTCAAGTACTGGGATTACAAGCGTGCACCACCATGCCCAGCTACATTCTTGTGTTTTTTTAAACTTACTTGTCTAGTAATTCATTTGTATTGTGATTTACAAAAGTGTTGATCTGTAACAGACAAGGAAAATGAATCATCAAGGGGCCTTGGGTCTGAGCAGGGCTGCTAGGTTCCCCTGACCCATTGACCCAGATCTCGTGGTCCATGGGAGTGGCCCTGGGTTTTATTTGAAGGCTCATGCCACTCTGGTTTCCTCTAAGAATCAAGATGAGGACCTTTGGAGGGATCTGAGATCCTTCTTCACAAGTCACCACCACCCCGAGTGGCTGTTTTGATCAATGTGGAAAGAAAAAGATTCTGTTTATTATTAAACCTGGGGCTTGATTTTTTTTTTTTTTTTTTCGGTACTGGGGATTGAACTCAAGGGCATTCTACCTCCGAGCTACACCCCCAGCCCTATGTTTTATTCTTTATTTTGAAACCGAGTCTCACTAAGTTGCGGAATGCCTCACTAGGTAGCTGAGGCTGGCCGCGAACCCGGATCCTCCGGTCTCAGCCTCCCGTAAACCTGGGGCTTGATCTTTATTATCATCTTTATTCAAGTATCCCATTGGACCATCCATCATTACTTTTTACCCCAAAGCATCTTTATTCCTGAAGCCCCACTAGGCGCTAGCTTGAGGGAATTCATTGTTCCTAAGGAGCCCTTGCTAACATGCTTGTATTTATTGCCAGCTAAAATCTGATGAATGGAGTTATTTGGTTCCCATGACAGAGCTTAAGCCCGGAAAGCGGGATTCCAGCCACAACTATTTTCTTGTCCATTCCCAGCAGAGATGGACTCACGTAAGACTCAACATTTTCCCAGGTAAATGTTCCATGGCCCCATCTGCCGCTCTGTGCTACTTCACTTGACGTCGGCATGTTTAAAAAATATAACACGGGTCACTCTTTCTTTGCAACTGATCTCCCTTAGCATTTTAGGACTAATTTGTCCTTTTTGTGCACCAGGGAATTATTTTACTTATTCATTCATTCATTTATTGTTTGTGGCACTGGGGATTGAGCTCAGGGGTATTCTATCTCTGAGCGAAATCCCCAGCCTAGTCCTATTTTTTTTTTTTTTTTTTTTTTTTTTTTTTTTTTTTTTTGTGAAACAGGGTCTCACAAAGTTGCAGAGGGCCTCACTAAGCAGCTGAGGCTGGCCGCAAATCTGGATCCTCCGGTCTCAGCCTCCCTAGTACTGGGATTACAAACATGTGCCACCATGCCTGACTACAATTCCATATTTTAGAACTAGCCTGTAAGTTTCTACAAAGAAGACAGGTGGGGTTCTGACAGAAATTGCACAGAATCTATAAATTACTTTGGGGAGCACTATCTTAGTGATATTGAGTCTTTTAATCTATGAACATGGGATGTTCTTCCATTTAGTTAAGACTCCTAATTTCTTTCAACAATGATTTGTAATTTCCATAGTATAAGTTCTGTACTTCTTTTGCTAAATTTGATCTTGTATTCTAGAATCTTGCTGAACTCCTTTATGAGTACTAATAGTTTTTTTTTTTGCGGTACTGGGGATTGAACTCAGGGGCATTCTACCTCCGAGCTACACCCCCAGCCCTATTTTTTTATTCTTTATTTTGAAACCGAGTCTCACTAAGTTGCGGAGTGCCTCACTAGGTAGCTGAGGCTGGCCGCGAGCCTGGATCCTCCGGTCTCAGCCTCCCGAATGCTGGGATTACAAGCATGCGCCACCACGCCCGGCTAGTACAAATAGTTTTTAAGTGGAGCATTTAGGATTTTCTACATACAAGGTCATGTTATCTCTGAATAGAATTAGTTTTTTTTCCCCCAACTTTTCCAGTTAAGATATCTATCTTTCTTTCTTTGGTTCTCTCTCCTTCTACTAATTGCCCTGGCTAGAATCTCTAGTGCCGTGTTGAACAGATGTGGTAAGAGTTGAAGTCTATCTATGATTCCTAACCTAAGGGGTAAAACATTCCATTTTCCACCATCGAGTATGATGTTATCTGTGGGTTTTTCATAGGTGCCTTTCATCAGGTTATATAAGTTCCTGCTATTTCTATTTTGTTGTTCTCATCATGAGATGGTGTTGGATTTTGTCAAATGCTTTTTCTGTCTTTTGGGACTCCTGGATAGTTTCGATTAAATGTGAGACTAGATATTAACTCTCTCAAGAGGAATCTCAGTTTTGCAATATAAAACTGGTTTTGGATTCCACATACAAATAACTTCCGTATCATTAAGCAAATCGTAATGTCCAGTGAATCAACACGGCAGCATCGTCCTTGTAGTCCAGCTCCTGCTAGGTCGTGCCCACTGTGTGCTTCTAGGGTTTTATGCCAGTGGAGTCTGGTTTGATGGGTAGTGAGTGGCAAGACTTCCACTGTTCTACCTGAATTTTCCAGACCACTTGGTCTCAGCATTTTTTTTTTTAATATAAAGGTAGTTAGGCCTTAGTTTTAGAACACTTTAAGTGTTTTTGAGCTTTTATCTAAGAACATGTGGCTTCTGCCTTCAATAATCCAACACGCGAAAACACTTTGTTAGAACCAGGCCTTGTGACTTGATCTTGGCAGCGCCTTGCTGCTCTGTAGACCTCGTTTTACGCTGCTGACGTTCTCAGCAGCTATTCGAAAATGATCAGCTACATGGAGATAAGCTCTTGCCGTCTCGACTGCATTGCCGGTCATTGCAGTGTTGTAAGAATGGACACGCGATTCTGCGTGAGTCCGCGTGGGTGGTCGTGCTGCTCATTTCTGATACCAAGCATTTTATCTATGGTGAATTTTCCAATGGAGTCCTGACCTTCGTGGAGCTGTTCACTCAGTAAGAAAACGCAAGCACTTGGGATATGCCAAGACCTGCGCTGGGTTGAAACGACGCAGAAGCCAGATAGCTTGGCAACTGGTCTGGCCTTCAGGGATTCTGTATTCTGAATCTGGGAGATGGATATTAATGGGGACTTAAACAAAATAAAAACAAAACAAAGGTAACTTCAGACTGATTCGAGCTATGGGGTAGATAAGTAGGCAGATATGATAAAACTTACCAGGGAAGCCAAGCTGGGGACGGGTGAACAGAGGAGGAGCGGACTCCAGGGAGAGAGGGAAGGTCTTTCTGGCGCCCTAGAACTTCAGTCCCAAGAGTGACAGGTAGCCTCCTGGAGAGCAGGGAGTGTTGTTCTGCTACAAGGTAATGTCAAGTGCGAGGGCCCTGGGGCAGTGAGCTGCTGTACTTAGCGCACAGATTGGAGAAGACTGGAGGGCCCTGCAGGTCAGAGATGGGGAGCCACACCTCCAAACAATAACGAGGCACCTCTCTCTTTCAGATGGTGGAATTGCACGTCTCAGAGTGTATGGGACTGGACAGAAAGACTGGACCACAATTGATTCCAAAGACCCTGTTGACCTGGCAGCCATCGCTTTTGGGGGTGTCTGTGTAGGATTTAGCAATGCATGTTTTGGGCACCCCAACAATATGATAGGTGAGAGGGTATTCTAGGAGCTGGTTTTCACAGAGGAGTGTGGGTACCAGCATTCAATACCTGGTATGGCAGAATGCCGTAAGAGGAAGAGGATTTGGAAGCATGGGGTCGAGGAGGTTAGTCTTCCAGGTGTACGACGAGATGCCTTTGTCACAGAGCAGGTCGATATTAAGAATGCTCCTTCCTGGTTTTGGCCTACCTAGTTGCTATAAGAGGAAAAGTACATTTATCAACTCCGTGGTTGTGAATGCCCTGGAACTTAACTTTAATGAAAAGAATGTGGGAGCTGTAATTTAATGACACCAGGCATCCATCCTCACACTTGGAATTGAACCATGGGATGCATCATTAACCCAATTTATTTCCTGTAGGGATTGGCAGGGCCAAGTCCATGGCAGACGGCTGGGAAACTGCAAGAAGGCTGGACAGGCCCCCTGTGCTGCAAGTAAGATGCTGAAACAACAATGGGCAGCCGGGCGTGGTGGCGCACGCTTGTAATCCCAAGATTACAGGCTGAGACTGGAGGATCCTGGTTCGCGGCCAGCCTCAGCTACTTAGTGAGGCCCTCTGCAACTTAGTGAGACCCTGTTTCAAAATAAAGAATAAAAAAAATAGGGCTGGGGGTGTAGCTCGGAGGTAGAAGGCCCCTGAATTCAATCCCCAGTACTGCAAAAAACAAATAAACACAAAACCACCACCACCACCACCAACAACAACAACAAAAAACAACTATGGCTCTTCAGGGTTTCTAAAAAGTGCAAAACTAAAACGCTTTTCCTTTTACATGAAGGGAACTATTTGCTTTTTGTGTGTGTGTGTGTGTGTGTGTGTGTGTGTGGTACTGGAGATTAAACCTGGGGCATCCTACCTCTGAGCTACCTCCTCACTATGTTGTTGAGGCTGGCCTTAAACCTGTGATCTTCCTGTCTCAGCCTTCCAAGCAAGTATTGGGATTACAGGTGTGCACCACCACACCGGGTTTTTTTTTTTTTAAAACTTCTTAAGCATTGTTCTAAATGCTTATTGCTATTCTTTACCTTTTTCCATTATATTCTCCAGAACAGTATTATACTCCACTATACCAGAAAGTCAAGCATGCTGGCTGGTCACTGCTAACTGCTCCAATGCATTTTTTTTAAAGAAAATATTCTTGTTGCCGGGCGTGGTGGCACATGCCTATAATCCCTGCACTTGGGAGGCTGAAACTGGAGGATCACAGGTTCAAGGACAGCTTCAGCAAGTAGCGAGACTCATCAACTTAGTGACACCGTTTCCAAATAAGAAATAAAATCGGGCTCGGGGTGTAGCTCAAAGGTAGAATGCCTCTGAGTTCAATCCCCAGTACCACAAAAAAATAATAAAAAACGTTCTTGTTTTTTCAATAAAGAAACTAAAGGATATGCCATTTAATGATACAAAAGCTGTGAGGAAGTTTGGTGGGTGGTCTGGAGGAAGCAAAAAGTAGCTTAACAATTTTTTGAACATCTGTGTATCCTGGAATGAAGATGTCTGTGTGAGCTTGGGACGCTAAGGGACACCACGGATGATTCAGCCATTTGATCCAGCCAGCAACTATCTTGAGATAAAAAACAAAATGGAAGCAAAGCCAAGCCAAATAGCGTTGAGCTTGCAAATCCCCCTGAAAACTCAGAAATTCCTCTCCCCCGTCCCGCCTCCTTTGGTGGCTTTCCTATTACCAGAGCTTCCACTATAAACAAATGAACTGGTCTACCTGGCAGATCATGTATCAGAATAGATGGTGCCGATCAGAAAAATACCTGCTTTGAGACGTCAAAACAAACTGATTAGTAGACCTGTGAGCTGGACTAGATTAAGATTATTATTATTATTTTTTCTTTTGGTACTTGGGATTGAATTTAGAGGCATTCTATCTCCAAGCTATACCCCCAGCCCTATTTGTTTATTTTGAAACAGGCTCTCACTAGGTTGATGAGAGTCTCACTACTTGATGAGGCTGTCCTTGAACCAGGAATCCTTCTGTCTCAGCCTCCCAAATCCTGGGATTACAGGTGTGTGCCACCAGGCCTGGTTAGATTAAGATACTTTTGTGCATAATATTCTGCATGGATCTATCATTGGCATAGAAAAATCGTATATGAAAGTCACAAAAATGAACTCTCGGGTTGGCGGGAGGCATTTGAGGAATGGTAGCAAAGCGGCGATTTACACGCCACGTTCGTTGGCACGTGGGGTCCTGGGGAGCAAGTCCTTTCAGAAAGAAATAAAGAGAAAGAGGCGTAAGCCTCAGATGTCACTGTTTTTCACCAGCTGGTTTTCAGGACCGGTTTCTGGAATGACTCCAAGTGAGCTAGCTAGCTTCTTTTTATTTCTTTGTCCTGACTTTCAGAACGACGAGAAAGGCGCCCTCATGGTTTCGGGCTGTGAATGGGCAGTGTTCCGGCTGGCACATCCTGGGGTCATAACTCAAATTGAAGTTGACACGAAACATTTTAAAGGTAAATGTCGGGCCGTCGGGAAGGGCCTCGGAGCCGATGCTTTCTCGAAAGGTAGCGTGTCCCACGGGGGTGGCTTCTGGCGTGGCTTTCCCACGTAGAGCTGTACGAGTTGGAGAGGTACTTTAACTCGGAGACCTAGTGCCTCCTTGGCAAAGTTCAGGGTTGGCCTGGGTGCTGCTGAAGACCCCACGAGATTCCGGGAGGCTGCAAGTCTCCGAATGGAGCGAGGCCAGGAGAAGCCAGGCTGAGGCCCCCTGCTACGGGGGAGCCGTCCTGGCCCATCATGGCATGACCATGTCTTCTCTAGGAGTGACCCTTAAAACCTTTTGGTGGTTCTGGGAACTGAACCAGGGCCTTTGCATGTGTGTGTTTGACCACTGAGCCAACCCCAGCCCCAGCCCCAGGCTTGACTTTTAAGACAGTGTTCTCTCTTTTTTTTATAACGGTGTACCTCCCAATAGTAAAAACTTGGACAAAGAACCTAGATGTTTTATATTTACTTTTTTTTCCCCTTGCAGTACTGGGGATTGAACCCAGGGCCTTCTACCTCCAACCTCCACCCTCAGTCCTATTTTTTTATTCTTTATTTTGAAACAGCATCTCATTAAGTTACAGAGGGCCTAAGTAGCTGAGGCTGGCCATGAACCTGTGATCCTCCCGTCTCAGCTTCCCAAGTACTGGGATTACAGGCATGAACTACCACACCTGGCTATATTTACTTTCTTTTTTGCGGAACTGGGGATTGAACTCAGGGGCATTCTACCTTCGAGCTATACCCCCAGCCCTATTTTTTATTCTTTATTTTGAAACCGAGTCTCACTAAGTTGTGGAGTGCCTCACTAGGTAGCTGAGGCTGGCCGCGAACCCGGATCCTCGGGTCTCAGCCTCCCGAATGCTGGGATTACAAGCGTGCGCCACCACGCCCGGCTTATATTTACTTTATTATGAAATAATATGCATCAGATATTATATTAAGAAAGTTAAAAAGAGGTTATTAAACTTCTGTAACTGTTAGGTGACATTTTGTAAGTACTGGATTGGGTATCTCATGATTGCCGAGCTCTCTGTGTAATGAATGGTGGCAGTTTATATTTATATTTTGGAGGGATGGATTTTAAATGTCTTGTGAATGAATCATTCTGACTTTACTCAATGGTTAGCTACTATGTCCAGGCACAATAGACTTGGAAAACCAGGTTTGTCATTAACAGTAGTGGGTGTGTATTGATTAGTTTAAAAAGTCTGGCTAGCCAGGCACAGTGGCTCATCTCTATAATCCCAGTACTTGAGGTTGAGACAGGAGGATCACAGGTTCAAGGCCAGCCTCAGCAACTTATCGAGACCCTGTTTCAAAATAAAACCAACCAACCAACCAACCAACCAACCAACCAACCAACCAACAAACAAAAGGCTGGGATGTAGCACAGAGGGGAAATGTCTGTGGGTTCTATTGCTAGCACTGAAAAAAAAAAAAAAAGGTCTGGATAATTTCTGGGTAATTTGTCTTATTTTTAGAAGACTGTGGCTTAGACCCCATTATCTGGTCTGGTCTTTGTTTTCACCTTCCGGTGTGGTTGATGAGGAGATCATGCTGGTTCTGCAATGTTCTTCTTGTTTGTGTATGTTTGCATTTTGAGCAGTATTTTTTTTTTTTTTTGTGGTACTGGGGGTTGAACCCAGGGGCATTCTACCTCCAAGCTACACCCCCAGCCCTATTTTTTTATTCTTTATTTTGAAACAGGGTCTTGCTAAGTTGCAGAGGGCCTCACTAAGTAGCTGAGGCTGGCCGCGAACCTGCAATCCTCCTGTCTCAGCCTCCCAAGCACTGGGATGACAAGTGTGCATCACCATGCCCGGCTGGAAGCTCATCTTTCTAAGGGATGGAAACAGCAGCCTGTGTCCCTTGGGTTTGCCCAGGACCCCGGGCCTGTGCTCACACACCTGGAGCACACTCAAGAGGGACACACGGGCAGTGAGCATGCTCTTTGCCGCGTCCTTGATTATTAGCAGGTCCCGCTGTCGATCTTAAAGTCGTGGAGAACTGCTCCTCACAAAGTGTGCGGGACCTTTCCCGTAGGGTCCTCTGACCCCACTGGGCACATGATCCTATGAAATCCTTGAGAGACTCAAGAGAGACTCAGGGCCGTGTCCTGTCCTCGGAAGACAACTGAGAGGTCCTCAAGAAGGGAGAGTTTGACTGGGGCTCAGCCCCAGCGGATGCCGCTCCAGAGTTCTTATTTTTGTTGCCATGTTATGACAAAAATATGACAAGGAAAGTGTTTCCTAGCTTGATAACTTCAGACGCCCACACACAGGATGCAAACAATCCAATCTGCAATGTGGGAGATTTATGGGATATATTCAACTTCCTAAGTAAGAATGCTATGCATTTTAGACTCAGAAGCGCTGGCCCACGGACAAAACACCCCGGCAGGCTGTTTGTGACTCCTTTGGCAAGCACACATGCCTCTATTTCAAGAGGCAATCCGACTCCATCATAAACTCCGTATCTCCTCTTTTGCTTAGAAAAAAAAAAAAAAACTAAAATCAATGACTTGTTCTGTGGCAGGTTTCTGTTCTCCTACCCAGCCTGATGTCCTGTGAGACCCGCTTTGCCGAGGGTCTGTGCAGGGCAGAAAGCCTCTGTTTTGCTCCCACAGGCAATTCTCCCGACAGCTGCAAAGTGGACGGGTGCATCCTGACGACGCAGGAGGAAGAGGAGATGGTCAAGCAACAGTGGGTTCTTCCGCCCCACAAGTGGAAGCCTCTGCTGTCCATCAGCAAGGTCTGTGGGGGGCAGCGTTGGGGGGGGGCAGCCTTCAGTCAGGCTAATCTTAGCAGGATTAGGATACAACTTCCAACCTCTGCTCAGTTCAACAGTCAAATGAGGTTTGAAAAAAATATATATGTATGTATATATATCTGCCTGGTGTGGTGGCGCACACCTGCAATCCCAGTACTTGGGAGGCTGAGACAGGATGATCGCAGGTTTGAGATCGGCCTCAGCAACTTAGCGAGGCCCTCTGCAACTTAGTGAGACTCTTTTGAAAATAAAATCAGATGAAGGGTGTAGCTCAGAGGTAGGACACTCCTGGGTTTATCTCTAATACCAAAACCAGTATACAGAGTGGTTTATATAGATAATAGGCTATTATATATTAACTATTATTTATTACATATAGGTTATTATATATTATATATTGGTATATATAAACCAATATTGGTTATATTTTATATACTGGTTATTATATATTGGCTATATATGTTATATATAGTATATATTGGTTAATATATAAATGAATATATAAGATATATATATATATATATATATATATTGCATTTATATAAGAAGACAGGCTCTGAATTTCTTTTTTCTTTTTTTTTGTGGCACTGGGGATTGAACCCAGGGGCATTCTACTTCCAAGCTATATCCCCAGCCCTATTTTTTATTCTTTATTTTGAAACAAGGTCTCACTAAGTCGTGGAGGGCTTTACTAAGTAGCTGAGGCTGGCTGCGAATCAGGATCCTCCTGTCTCAGCCTCCTAAGTACTGGGATTACAAGTGTGCACCACCACGCCCGGCTCGGGCTCTGCATTTCTAATAACCAAATTTGGTTAAAACAAAAAATCATGTACTAAGAATACATAAATGACATCCCGTTTCTGCACACTTGATCCTTTAGAAAGGGCAACTAGCACAGCATTGCCAGCTACAATGGCCGGGCCATCCTTTCCCTACCCGCAGATTCCTGTAGTAAGCCGAATTACCATCACCCTGTAACCTTTGAGTCCAAGCTTTGAAAGTTTGCGCTAGGTGTCAGCCCCTCGGGGCTGCACACCCTGCTACAGCGAGGACCCTGCTTCTGCCTTTCTTCCAGCTAACCCCCAACCAAAACCACTCATTCGACAGCCTAACCATGGAGCTCCAGGACGTTATCACCCACGCGAGGCTCACCATCATCCCCGACGGGGGCGTGAGCCGCCTCCGGCTCAAGGGTTTTCCCAGCTCCATCTGCCTGCTCCGGTCCCGGGAGAAGCCCGGGCTGAGGTTCTCTGTTAAATCGGGGTTCAGGGCAAACCTTTAATCACGCACAAAAACACTAGTGTCTACAGAGCTGCAGTTTAATAAAGCGGTCACTGCACAAACTGGCCTCTGTCTCCTGGCGCCTTAAAGTGTTCGGTAGCTTCCCGGCGGTGACCGTCAATGTAGGTGGCCTTTTAAATTACAACAACAACAACAACAAAAATTACTGATATTATCAGTATTGTGTACCTCCACTTGTTGATCCAACAGGCAATATGTAACCTGTCATGTTATAAAAACCACGGGGAACAAGTATTTCTAGAATCCTTCATTTTCCCAGCTCAAGAGGACTGGCGCATCTATCCTTGGAATGGGAAACAACTTTGCCAACTCCCCCAAAGGAGTCGTTTGGAGGTGACACGTTTGGGGCAGCATGCACTAGAGGCCACCATAACCCGGAAGTAGCCGGAGGCCTTACTTTGGGGGCTGAGGTCAAATACTCCCTACAGGTTAGTAGAAAACAGTCCCAGCAGCTTCCTGCGCAGACCACATTGACTATCATGGTGATCCTGAGGCCCCCACCTGCTTCTGCCTGCACAGCCGGAGCAGGTTAGATGGGGCCCGCGGCTCAGCACGTTCTTAATTGGGGGATATTAGTCCGCGCATTTGCAGGAACATCCCTCTCCTGTTTCTCTGAACCCCGCCACCCTCAACTGTCCTGGTCCCATCTGCCCTCTTACCTGTCCTGGACCTGTCTGCCCCCTCACCTGCCAGGTCCCGGCCTCTCCCTCTCCCGCAAGCACGGTCACAATCACCGCCCGCGCGTCAGCACTGGCCGTCCTCTGGCCGCCCGTCCACCGGGCAGCGGGCAGAAGCGAGCGGCGCCATGGGCACACGCGGACCCTACACGCTGGTGGACACCACGCCAGCCAAAACCATCCTGGTGTACCGCAACGGGGACCAGTTCTACGTGGGCCGCAAGTTCGTGTTCTCGCGGCGCCACGTGGCCAACTTCGAGGTGCTGCTGGAGCAGCTGACGGCGCAGGTGGACGTGCCCTTCGGCGTGCGGCGCCTCTACACGCCCACGCGCGGACGCCAGGTGCACGAGCTGGACGCGCTGCAGGCGGGCGGCAAGTACGTGGCGGCCGGCCGCGAGCGCTTCAAGAAGCTCGAGTAAGTGCCAGAGAGGTACCCCCGAAGGATTTGTGGCCCGGCCTCCTGGGTGCCAAGGTCACTCGTGGCGCACCTGCGAGCCACAGGAGCCAGGGCGCTGGCTCAGAGCGCACCTGCGAGCCACAGGAACCAGGGCGCCTGCCCTCCTGCGCGGCCATCCCGGGAGGGACAGGCCATCTGCAGCCAACAGAACGTGCCCATCTTAGAGAATGCTGGGGGTAGTGGTTAAAGGGCGCGCGGTCCTTGGGCCTCTCCACCGTGCGCGCGAGCCTGTTCCTTCCCGGTCCTGGCGCACATGGTACTGTCTGCCTTTCAGGGATGTAGGCTGCCTGCAGTTGGCATCTGTAACCTCAACTCCTGAATTCTGTGTCTGCTTTCGGGTATGTAGGCTGGGTTTCGCTCATGGTCCTTTATTTTCTTGTGACTGTACTGTACGCTTTTCCTTCTTCTTGGACTGCGGGTCCCTCCTTTTCTATCATTTTATGTGCAGAAAATCTTGGAAGGCCAAGTTGAAGTGTGATTCTTTGGAAAGGATGCCTTTTCTTCCAGATAACAGGAAAATGCCTAACCCCAGGATACTCTGAATTGAAGGAGTAGCCTGCGGTTTTAATGTTTGGGGAAAAAAAAAAAAAAAGTACCATTTAGTATGGGAAAGGTGGCAGGTAGTTCTTATTTCTTAATGATGTTTGCAAAGATGCATAATTAACATCCTGTTTGTTTGTTTTTGTTTTTTGATGGTACTGGGGATTGAACTCAGGGGCATTCTACCTCTGAGCTACACCCTCCACTCCTATTTTTAATTCTTTACTTTGAAACAGGGTCTCACTAAGTTGTGGAGGGCCTCACTAAGTAGCTGATTCTGGCCTCATACCTGCGATCCTCCTGTCTCCACCTCCCAAGTACTGGGATTACAAGGGTGCACCACCATGCCCGGCTAACATCCTGTTGTTTTTTTTTTTTTTTTTTTTTTTTTTTTTTTTTTTTTG
>PVLC010031165.1:0-19007 GCA_004027655.1 Graphiurus murinus
GGCGTGGTGGCACACGCTTGTAATCCCAGCATTTGGGAGGCTGAGACCGGAGGATCCGGGTTCGCGGCCAGCCTCAGCTACCTAGTGAGGCACTCCGCAACTTAGTGAGACTCGGTTTCAAAATAAAGAATAAAAAATAGGGCTGGGGGTATAGCTCAGAGGTAGAATGCCCCTGAGTTCAATCCCCAGTACCGCAAAAAAAAAAAAAGGGAAGCTAAGAAATATGATCTTCATGCCCATGGCCACCAGCCCAAAGTTGTATATGTATATATGTGTTGTGGGGGTAGTTTATAATAGAAAGCATCTATATATTTATATAAAGCTGACATAGAGACTGCTAGTTGCCAACTCCAGCAATTTCCTTAGAAACATAGTCCAATTTATATCTAAAGATTGGAGAAATTAGAGATGGAATCAAGAAGAATATATCTCCATAGAGAGATAACAGAATGATTTGGTAAAACTAAAATATTGAAGTTTTTAGGAAAAAACCTAAAAACTCTGGAAACTTTTTTTTTTTTTTTTTTTGCCGTACTGGGGATTGAACTCAGGGGCATTCTACCTCCGAGCTATACCCCCAGTCCTGTTTTTTATTCTTTATTTTGAAACAGGGTCTCACTAAGTTGCGGAGGGCCTCACTAGGTAGCTGAGGCTAGCCGCGAACCCAGATCCTCCGGTCTCAGCCTCCCAAATGCTGGGATTACTAGCATGTGCCACCACGTCTGGAGACATTTTTAAACTTAGAAATATTTGTATGAAGAAATATTATCTCAAAATAGGATACATCATTAAATTTCTAAAAATGTTTTTTTGTGTAGTACTGAGGATTGAGCCCAGAGGCATTCTACCTCTGAGCTATACCCTCAACCCTTTTTATTTTTTATTTTGAAACAAGGTCTAGCTAAGTTGCTGAGGCTGGCCTTGAACCTGCAATTCTCCTGTCTTAGCTTCCCTTGTACTGGGATTACAGGTGTATATCATTGTGCCTAGCTAAAAAATAAAGTATTAAGTAAAGCAAGAAAGAAAGAAGGATGAGAAAAGAAAAACTCTAGAAAATACAGGGGCTACTTTGGCTTAGTTTGAACCCTTTTATGTATACATGTTTTTAGTTTTTCTTTAGCTTTTCTGGTCTCCAATGAAATAAAAATACTCAGTTCTTGCCATAATTTATTTTGCTTGCTTTTACAAAGAGAAATTTTAGCATCATGGTGGAAATATGAAACACTTTATAGAGCAACATTTGAGCAAGCCTACGGACTTTGTATCCTTAAACAAGAGGAAAAAAGTGAAGAAAGAATTTCTGGATGTAAAACAAACTTAACTATTATAGCTTTTAAGTCACCATCTTTATCTCATTTAGGGTTAACTTACTGTGTTTTACTCTATTTAACATATTCTGAAATATTATTTCATTAATACTAATGCATTAAACTTGCTATACATTAAAGCAAATAATACATATTTTAATTTGAATTATATATATGAAGTGGGTGTTATAACTAGTCAATTTTGTTCATTGTGTTAGAGGTATGTTCACTGAACAAGGTCAATTGATTACCTTAGTATTACAAACAATATAGTCCAAGGGACAATTTCCCCCCAAGTCTATGTTGTACTTTATTGTGTGAAGTCTGAGTTTTTGTGACTCTTAAAGCTGTTGGTGAGGTGGAAGGTGCAGTTGCTTCTCGTAGGAAGAAAGATTTTCTTTGCCTCAAAAAAAAAAAAAAAAGAAGACTTTTATTTCTTTATCTGAAAAATGATAGGAGCTGAACAATATGATCCTAAAGTCCTTATCCTTCTTAAGGTTTTATAATTTAGAAGCAAGGGGAAAATAGTAATGAAGTCTGTGACTACTTCTTTCAAGTTAAGTATAATAGTTCCTCCTTATCTGCAGAGGATGCTTTGTAAGAACCCCCCTAGTGGATGGCTGGAACTTCAAATAATTTCACATCTCCAGTTAGCTGAAACAGTGAAAAGTGAAAATGTGGTTAAGGGGTGGGGCGGGGAACTATGTACAGTCCACAGAGGCCAGGGGAACAGTGTGTGGGAGGACTTCATCAATTTCAAGTCCTTATGAAGAGGAACAGTACATTCAATGTTAACTGGGGAGGACAAGGAATTTACAGATCCGGGGTTTTTTGGGTTATCATGTTTGTTGCAGGGCTTAAGGACTGTGGTAGGAAAAAAGATGGAGCAAAAGAAAATGGATCATGTGTGTCCATGAAAAGAGATGTGGGTTCTGGGGTTATCTCCTAGCATGTATGCAGTGAACCTTCAAAGGAATTATAAATGCGTTTTAGGAGATTCTTGAATGCTCTCGAATATTAAATTATACTTTTCCCATAAGAAAGCATTTACAGTTTGAATTGAATCTTTAATATAACCTAACAATAAAAACCTCTTAAAATGGATGATAAAAATTCCAAATGATTAAAAATGGAAAAAGGTGATACTTTAGTGGTGCTGCAATAGTGAATATGTTCATTGTAATATTTTCCGAATAAACTAAGTTAAAAAAAAAAAAAAAGAAGAAGGGTGGAGGCGTGAGAATACATGGAATGGAGGGGGATTTGCTACCATACAGTTTTGGGTCTTGGCTTGCAGCCTTAGTTGTGTGACCTTGGGCAAGTTACTAGCCTCCCCAAGTCTCAGTTTCCTCAGCCGTAAAACGGAGATAAGTATCCACCTTACATTGTGGTTGTGAAGCTCAAATGAGACAAGGCAGGTTGAGTACAGAGTACTGCTTTCGTGCATCATAGCTAACCCTCTGACCCCATCAGTTTTTTATTTTCTGTGTTTATTTTAAGGCCTTTATTGTATATTTCAATTTGAAAGACTGGTCCTCAGCAAATCCATCTTCAGAGAGCTACTCAATGATGCTCACACTCAAGAAGTACACATCTTATTAAGTGGTTAGTTTAAAGGCTCTTTCCCATGCAGATTTGCAAGCCAAGTGTGTAAAAATCACACATTGCACTTGTTGCCTGGCAGCACGTGTCCCTGAGTGGTAGTACATGGCTTGCATTGTAATGTTATCAGTGCTGGGGCCAGCTGGCTGAACATGTACTGCCACTTGGGCTAGGGACTCCATTCCTCAACAAAACATCAGTCAGCACTAGGGTTAACAGAAAATGACAAACCAGGCATGGATGAGGGAGGCGCCAGCAGAGCAGCGGGATGTCCTTTGATTTGCTTCTGTTATTTGCATGTCTTTCTTGTGATGTCTGTGAAATGTTGAGAATGACAAAGTTTTTAAAAGACCTGCTGACTCTGCCTGGAAAATGTGAAAAACCTCCCATTTAGAGACCTATTATGTCCAGCTAGCCTGCATTTTCTATATCTTTTTCTTCATTTTTTATTAATGCAAACATTTGCATGAAGACAGAACCTTTGTTTCTTAAAGAGTTCATCTGCTCCTGCTGCTTACTGGCCCTGCTATGCAGGAGCACAACAGAACCTTTGTTATGCTTTCAGCAAAGCTGTTTATGAACGGTGGCTTACTGAGGACTGCTTCCTGTGCTGTGTGCTTCCATTTTGTCTAGAAAGAAGAAAAGAAAATAGTTCTTAGGAGTGAAAAGAATTTGGACTTTCTTTTATTCAAGTCCTGGATGTTGAAATGACAAGTAGCCCCCAAATTTGTGAGGACTGGTAATTGCATCGAATGCATTTTTTCACTCTACCTCCAACATAATGAGGCTCTTAGTAACAATAGAAGGAACAAGTGCCTTCTTATTGGAATAGAGAGAAGGAACAGTAAAAAGGCAACAGAAAGAGTGGTTGAGAACAGGACAAAAGTGGCTTCCTGTAAGAACTCTAATATTGTAACAGAATGTGTTTTGGTACTTAATGTTTCCCACCTGGGAGGCTCAGTCCTGAAATGGTTGAGTTGAATAAAGAATAGCCCCACAGTTTATAAATACTGGATACAGTTTATGTATTCACTCAGTAAATATTTGAATGACTGCTATGTGGAAGACACTGAATGGTCCTGAGTGTTAAAGGGGATAAAAGATAAGTGAGTCACAGTACCTGTCTGTCTTTAAGGAGCAGGGTGTCTAGCAAAAATAGCACATCTATAACTAAAATAAGTCTCTATCAAGGTAGAACGTTCTATGGAAATATTTAAAATAAGTGTTAAGGCATTTGGAAAAAGAAAAGATTGCTTCTGGCTGGGAAAGAAGCAGGAAAGTTTCATTTCATGAAGAAGGTGGCACTGGAGCTGGGCTTGAAAGGAAAGGTAGGATTGGACATTGAAGCATTCTTAAAATTGATGAGTCAAAAATTTATTGGTGTGGTAAAATAAATCCAAAGTCTATTTTTATAGAGTACTTTATTAGTGTTTACACTATTAATTTAGACTGATATATTAAATGTTGGCATGAGTTTTCTGTATAAGCCTCCCTGTCTAGCCTGTGCTGTCCCAATCATTCATTCCGTATAGTTTTTCTGCTCCTTGGGCTGGGCCTCTCCGGCATCTATAAATATCTACAATAGCATCCTTTACTTTCATAACCAAAACAGAAATTCAGTGGGATTATTAAGCATTACTATAGCTATATCCTGTAAGCAGGATATGGACATAGTTTTTAGTGGGGATTTCACAGGTGAGACTCTTTTGAAAAGCAGTCCCCATCTTCATTGAGAGGCATTATCACCCAGAAATGAGAGGACTGCGAATTCTAAGCTCTTGAGTTTCAGCTACTTAAATAAAAACACTTCTGTATCAGTTTTTCTTTTTCTTTTTCAGCACGGATTTTTTTATACATTTCTTGAGTACAACAGGGTTACGTATATATTTACAACGTATCAATCATTGTCAGAACACAAATAGTACCACTTCTTCGTTTTACACGTATAGCCCACCTTCTTAACATAGCCTGGTCAAGCAAACTTTCTAGAGTCATAAAACCATAAACCGTTAGAGTCATACATTTACTTTCTAAGAAGTAGGAGGGTCTTTCACCTATGCATCCTAGGAGCAATCTCCAGACTTTGAGACGCCAATGTAGCCATAGCAGTATAGTCAGTATAATTACTCATATATGCAGATAGCAACTGCCAGGAGGGAAAGGGCCCAGCTGGGCTCCCACAACTCCCCCGTTTTTATTTTAAAATGCACGAAAGACTGTGCCTGTCTTAGGTTGTTTCCTACCAGGTGCTTAATCTTACCCGTCATGGGGTCCCGACGAGTCATTCAACGAGCCCTGTCTTAGGTTGATATTGCCCTGAGAAAATTGAACCTGTCATTGACTACCAGGCCCTGTGTGAGGCAGTGCTTGCAGTTTTATTCCATGTAAATCTGCTCGTATACTAACAAAGGCATTGATCACAAGGCATTCAACTAGTGGTAGAATGCATAAGCCTAGAATGACTATTGCTGCTAATCTGTGTATCAGTTTTTCATTAGGAAAAAAAAAATGAGATCCTGTTGCTGTAATTTCAGTTGTGAATGCCAACGATTTTTTTTTTTTTTTTGGTACTAGGGGTTGAACCCAGGGTCCTTCTACCTTTGATCTACACCCTCATCTAGGGTCTCACTAGGTTGGTGAGAATCTCACTATTTGCTGAGGCTATCTTCGAACCTGTGATCCTCCTGTCTCAGCCTCCCAAGTACTGGGATTACAGGCGTGTGCCACCATGCCCAACCCAACTAATTTTTTAAAAATATTTTTAATATAGAATGCCAAGTAAATGATAAATTATTGCATTAGTATGTTACTTTGTTAATACCACTAATCTGCATATTATCAATTTAATAAAAATCCATAAATTGAATAATCTGTAAATATGGTTTCCCCCCAAAGATTATGATTTTTTTGTTGTTGTTGTGCTGGGGATTGAACCTAAGGGCATTTTATCTCTGAGCTAAGGCTCTGTTTTATTTTTTATTTTGAAACAGGGTTTCACTAAGTTGCAGAGGGCCTGCCTCACTAAATTGCTGAGGCTGGTGGTGAACCTGTAATCCTCCTGTCTGAGCCACCCAAGTACTGGGATTACATGCATGCACCACTATACCCTGCTATTTTTTAAATTTTGAAACAGGGTCTTATTAACTTGCAGAGGGTCTTGCGAAGTTGCTGAGGCTGATCACAAACCTGTGATCCTCTTGTCTCAGCCTCCCAAGTACTGGGATTAGATTATGACTTTGGTAACTACATAGAATGATTAATTTTCACCCCATAACATCACTACTTCCCTGCCTGACATAACATTTTAAGTAGCATGTGATTGACTCCATGTTTTGTCAATTTACAGATTTTTTAAAAATTTATGTTGCTTTCTCGAAAATAGTTTTGTGAATGTTTTTGGAGTTCTTTTTTATAACTGCACTGCTCCATGAGTAGTGCAGTTATTGTCATGACTGTTATTACTTGGGTTCTTCATATATTCCTTACCTTGTAACTGTGGGAAACCTAAGTGCTACTTTAGATTTCTCTGGTATTCAGGGAGTACATTTTGTTATGATCAGCCAGCTAAATGCTCTAAGTTTAAACCTCTGTGAAAGCCTCCTTTAAAAAAAAAAAAGATGCTATAGTTTCTGGCACTTGAAATTGCAGAACTTAAACCTAATGATTATGTATTATGAGATTTAGGCTGGAAATACTGAGGCAACAGGATTTAAGTACTTACAGCATAAATGACACCCCCCCCTTTTTTTTTTTTGGTGCTGAGGGATTTAGCCCAGGGCATTCTACCTTTGAGCTATACGCCCCAGCCCTATTTTATTTTTTATTTGGAAACAGGATCTTACTAAGTTTCTGAGGCTGGCCATGAACCTATGATCTTCCTACCTCAGCCTCCTAAAGTACTGAGATTACAAGTGTGCACCACCATGTCTGGCTCCCAAAATTTTTTGTAAAACATCACCAGTTTTAGAAGAAGGGGGAAAAGGAGGATTAATGGTTGACCAGAGACTATTTGATTGTCAGGGCTTTCAGCTGTGCACAGTTATTAACTGCTACAATACCCCTTTTGGTTGAGGGTAAACTTTAGTTTTTGATCCTCTACTTTATAGAAAGATCTTTCATCACCTCTTGTCTTCTGGTAGTCACAGGTGATGTTAGTGTATGTATAATGCTTTGTTTGTCTCTGGCTTGTGTCTTTTAGAATTTGAGTTTGACTAGCTATATAGTAGCACTCTGGAAGTTTGGATACAGAGATGCAATGTATTAGTTTTGTAAGTTTTATATTAACTATTAATGTAAAAGATCATTCCTAAATTTGTAAATTTGTTCTTAGAAAACTTCATTTTTAAATTTTTTTTTATTTTGGCGGTACTGGGGATTGAACCCAGGGGCATTCTACCTCTGAGCTATTTCCCCAGCTCTATTTTATATTCTTTATTTTGAAATAGGGTCTCACTAAATTGTAGAAGGCCTCACTAAGTAACTGAGGCTGGTTACAAACCTGCAATCCTCCTGTTTCAGCTTCCCAAATACTGGGATTACAAGCGTGTGCCATCATGCCTGGCTAGAAAACTCCATTCGATAAATGTCATACCACATACTCCTGTAAGAATGGCAGTGTCATGCAGTGCAGACCAAAGGGTGGGATTGAAGCCAGTTGCTGCTTACTGACCCTTTAACCTTAGGTAATTTCCATTACATATCTGAATCTTTCCCTTTTTTTCTTTATAAAATGGGGATAAAATAAAAGTACCTAATTCAGAGGATTTTTGTGAGGAGTAAATGAATTAATACTCATAAAAAGCTTAGATTGCTGTTCTGTACATGAAGCTTAATAAATGTTGACTATCATTAGATTGATGGGTTTAACTACCATTAAGCAAACCTTATAATGATTAAGAACAAGTAAAGTCAAAAGAAGGAAATCTTGCCATTTGTGACCATATGGATGGAGATGGAGGATATTGTGCTAAGCTAAATAAGCAAGACAGAAAAATACTGTATGATCTTACTTATATGATAATTCAAAATAATCAAACTCAGAAGGAGAGAGTAGGCTAGAGGGGAGTAGGAAATGGAGTGCTGTTGGTCAAAGGGTATAAAGTTTCAGTTATGCAATTTAAACAAATTCTAGCCATCTAATGCACAAAATGGTGGTGATAGTTAATAAACTATTATATACTTGATATTTGCTAAAAGGGTGGATCTTACATCTTCTCAGTACACATAAATGGGAACTATGTAGAAGTAATGACATGTTAATTAGATTGACATGATTAGTTTATAATGTATGCTTATATCCAATTATCAAGTTGTACATCTTAAATATGTAATTTTATATGCCAATTATATCTCAAGATTGTTTAAAAAGAGCCAGGTGTGGTGGCACATGCCTGTAATCCCAGTACTTGGGAGGCTGAGTCAGGAGGATCACAGGTTTGAAGCCAGTCTCAGCAACTTAGTGAG
Organism: Graphiurus murinus; assembly: GCA_004027655.1. Lineage (NCBI taxonomy): Eukaryota > Metazoa > Chordata > Mammalia > Rodentia > Gliridae > Graphiurus > Graphiurus murinus. The sequence goes on from PVLC010031165.1 coordinate 8,373, forward strand.
GCTTTCAGCAATTTAGCAAGATCCTGTTTCCAAATAAAAAATAAAGTAGGGCGGGGGTGTAGCTCAGAGGTAGAATGTTCAATCCACAGTACCAAAGGGAAAAAAGTATTTAAAAAGAAAAAAAGGAAGGAGGCCTTCTACATTTATATCAAGTATATTTCTTAGGACATTGATCCTAAGATATTATTTTATTTATTGTTTATTTCTGGGACTCAAAATTAAACTTACATACAGTTGTTTTGTATTCAGTGATGGTTAGTTTTTTTTTTTTTTTTTTTTTTTAAGAAAAGTCTGATTTTGGTTAATTCTTTTTGTTTATCTTCACTGCGAGATTTGTTTGTTTTGTACTGTCCTCATTGTGTTAATCATGGAGTCATGATTTTGGTAAGGGATACAATTAGCTTAATTTAAACATCACACCAGAAGAAGATGTAGGATATTAGGTTTATACACTTGGAGAACACCTGTTTGAACAGAACACAAAACACACACAAAAATCTAAAGAAAAACTTCTGACTATGCAACATTTAAAACATCTGTATTATGTAAGATAATACAAACAAAAGTCATAAGTTAGATGTATATACTTGTGACATATATATAATTGGAAAAGTCTGCAGAAGACAACCAGACAGGAAAGTTGGCGAAGGATACTAATAGATTATTCACAGAAGAAGAAATACAAAGAAGCATGAAAATATGCATAACTTTATTTGTAACCAAGAAAACTAAAGTTAAAATGAGAGGCTATTTTATAACTATTCAGTTGACAAAATTAGAAAATTTTAGGTCAAAGATAGTAAAAATAGATACTCTTATGGCTGGTAAGAGTGTAAATTGGAATAAACACTTTGTAAAAGCAATTTTCCATATCTAGTAAATGTGAAGATGTGTGTGTCTTATGAAATGCCAGTTCCATTTTGACATATCTACCTTAGAAAAACTCTTGCATGTATGCACAGGGAAACATGAAATGTGCAAGAATGGGGCAGAGAGTACAAGTCACTGGTGGAGCACCAACATACAGGAGGCCCTGGCTTTGCCCCTCAGCACCATACACACATAAAAGTTCAACACTGCACAGTTTTGTTTTATTTTTTGTGGTACTGGGGATTGAACCTAGGGATGCTCTACCTGTGAGCTACACACCCAGCCCTATTTTATTTATTTATTTTTGTAGTATTAGGGATCTAACCCAGGAGCATTCTACCTCTGAGCTACAGCTCCAGCCCTATTCTACTTTTTAACAAGGTCTTGCTAAGTTGCTGAGGCTGGCCTTGAACCTGTGATCCTCCTGTCTCAGCCTCCCAACTATTGGTTATTACAGGTGTGCACCACCACATACAGCACAGTTTTTTATAGTTAAAGCATGGAAACAACCCAAATATTTGTCAGTAGGGAAATATTTACCTTTGGAAAATATCAAAAGGGTTGGTTCCATATTGTCTTATGAAAGATGCAGGAAAGTATCATTTACTTAAAAATAACTTAAAACTTAAAAAAAAAACCCTTATAAACTATTTATTTCTATCTTTTTGAAAGTATGCATCTCAAAGTAATAACAGGTATCTATGGGAACTGGGTTATTAGTTAACCAATAACTCTTATCTATGAGAACTGGGATTGGTCTTTAGCCTTTTCTGCATCATTTGAACCTTTAATCACATTTGTAATTAAAAATAAATATTTGTGTCAGGTATATAGCCCAAATTCCAGTATTTGGGAGGTGGAGACAGGAGAATTGCATGTTTGAGGCCAGCCTCAGCAAATTAGAAAGACCCTGTCTCAAAATAAAAATTAAAAAGGGCTAGGAGTGTAGCTCACAGGTAGAGCATCCCTAGGTTCAATCCCCAGTACCACAAAAAATAAAAAAACAAAAAACAAACAAGAAAGATCTTGCAAATGTTTTGTCTGATTTACCTACTTAAAGTTCTTTTCTAGTATTAGCAGTGAAAAGCCAGCAATTTCTAGATAATCCATTTAAGAAAGGATACATTGTAGGCTTTTGGATTTTTCTTGTTTTGTTTTGTTTTCACTTTGGTTTTGAGAAGTAGTGGAGTCTAGTAGAAAGGCCTGGCCTTTGGAGTCAAATCTAAGTTTTAATCCTAGCTCAATTGTTTATTTAGACTTTGGGCAGGTTTCTTAACCTCTCTGAGCTTCAAAAAAGTGATTACGTACTTCACTGGGTTGTATAAGAACTAAGTATGCTAGTTTTCCTCATTTCCTCTCCCCTTGGGTCAAGGGAAATTGGTCTAGTGTGGTTTAAGATCAAAGATGGTCTTGTATGGATGATAAAATGTTTCACCAGATCACACTGAATCCTTGACCAGGACATATTGGTAAAGATAGAGGAGGTAAATAATTAATTTTAGAGGCCTAGTAACTTTTTAAACCATTAAGCTACTTGTATCTCAGAAGATCAAATATATCAAATATTATGTTAGTAATTTATAAATGATATTGAACTTGAAACTTCTAAGCAGTTTACATGGTGTATTGTTCCTTACCTTAGAGACAAATTTTAATTTATTTCAACAAATATTTACTTATTTATGAACTGGGGATTGAACCTAGGGGCATTCTACCTCTGAGCTACACCCCCAGCCCTATTTTTTATTCTTTATTTTGAAACAGAGTCTCACTAAGTTGCGGAGGGCCTAAGTAGCTGAAGCTAGCTTCGGACCTGAGATCCTCCTATCTCAGCCTCCCAAGTACTGGGATTACAAGTATGCACCACCACACCCGGCTCTTCAACAAATATTTATTTGTGCCAACCAGCATCTGAACCTCTAGAGACCTTAAAGACTAAATGTAAGCATGGTGTGGTGGTACATGCTTGTACCAGTACTTGGGAGGCTAAGAGAGGATTGCAGGTTCAAGGCCAGCCTCAGCAATTTAGTGAGACCCTATTTCAAAATAACAAATAAAATAGGATCAGGTGTGGTGGCGCATGCTTGTAATCCCAGGACTTGGGAAGATGAGACAGGAGGGTCACAGGTTCACAGCCAGCCTCAACTACTTAGTAAGGCCCTCTGCAACTTAGTGAGACCCTGTTTCAAAATAAAGTATAAAAAATAGGTATGGGAATGTAGCTCGGAGGTAGAATGCCCCTGAGTTCAATCCCCAGTACCACCAAAAATAAAATAAAATAAAACAAAATAGGGCTGTGGGTGTAATAGAGGTAGAATGTCCCTGGGTTCAATCCCTAGTGCCAGAAATGATAATAATAAAATAAATACACACACACACACACTTTGTTTTTCACTTATACTGCTAATACCCTTGTGTGTATCTATTAATATCACATATAGTAACATATGAATATTTTTCCAAGGAAACTTGTTTTATTTTAGCATTGAGACTCTATATTAAATAATAATTAAAAAATAAAAGTGTATCTAATGTTGTAGGTGGAAATTCTAGACCCTTCAAGCAAAACTTTCCAAATGGGACCCCTTATCATTTAATTGCAAAATGAACAGATTACTCTTTGATGGTATTTATGCTTGGGAAGAGAGTAAAAGGAAATTGTTTAGGACTTTCCCCATATAAATTAGGGCCTCCTGAGTAATTAGCAGTTAAGTGAATGCTTCCCACAAGTTAAAAAAAGCTATAGCTAAAATGGGTATGTGATTATAAGTGTAGGATTTTATATAGCCCCCAAAACCTTGAATATAGTCTGGAAATATTTTTAGTTGGATGGAGAGAACTTTAAGTGGGTAGGGGGCTAGTATTTATTGAGCATACTATGTGCCAAGCACTATGCTAAGATTATGGTATAGATTATTTAATCCTTCCTATAATCTTCGGTGGTAGGTAGTATTAATGCCCAAATTTTGCAGAAAGATCAGAGAGATTAGGTAACTTGCATAAGGTCACATATTAAATGTCAGAGCTAGAACTCAAATATAGGTAGGCCTGATTTAAGAGCCCATGTTCTTAACCATTGTAGTAAATTGCTATGCTGTCTTAATCTGTAGAGTCAGTATGTAGCAATAATAACTTAATTATTACTGTTACCTTTTGTATGTATCAAATGTTTTCTAAAGTATTAATTTATTATCAAACATATTCTTAGTATCATACCTGTTTGTTTGTTTTTTTTTTCATTGTTGTTGTTGTTTTGTTTTTGCACTGGGAATTGAACCCAGGAATGTTCTACCTGTAGGCTAGCCCCCCAGCCATATTTTATTTTATTTTGAAACAGGGTCTCACTAAGTTACTGAGCTCTCACTAAGTTACTGAGGTTAGCTTTGAACCTGTCTCAGCCTCCCAAGTATTGGGATTACAGATTTGTCCCACTATGCCCAGCTTCATGCTTGTTTTAAAGCAGGTGTGACTGGTATAAAGATATGACGTGATCAGCATGGGGGGAGTCAACAAGTCAACAGAACCTAGAAATTTTGGATCCATAATTATCTTCATTTCCTCTGGTCATATAAGGATCATGTAGTATTTACATTTCTTTTAGATTTTTTAGTGTAATATGATGAACTTATAAATGCTTATCTTAGACAATGATGCTATCTGAGCAAGACATGTGCAGCTGGGCTTTAGTGTGGATTTCAGGACAATAGAGTCTTAGTGGTACATGTTAGAAGACTTAATCCTGATCTTGTAGGGGAAGTCACAGCAAAGCAGAAGAGGAAAAGCCAGTCTTAAATGCTTTTCGTTTTCCAAGAGGGCAGCAAAGGTGCCCAGATATCTTTGCCCTCCAGGGGTGCAGGTGTGCTGTTTTAATTCTTTAATCATTCACATAAATTAAAGCCTATTCCTTTGCATTTAAAAAATAATATAAAATGACACTCTCCATGTTTTATTGCCAGGCAAAAGCTTTGAACTTCTGTCTCATTGAAGTTTGATAAACTGTAAGGATTTTCCAGAGTTGGGTGGTACACTTAACCACAAAGGGAACATTTGACTGATAAGAACTGCAGGTGAAGGAAACCACCAAGGAACCACAATTAGAGCTTCAGATTTGGCTGTTGGCTGGTGTGAAATTCTCATAGAGAGGGGCTTTTCCCTACTTCTGTTGCTCTTCTTAGATCCTTCCTTTACCCACAGATTAAAAAGAGCAGCAGAGCTTTGTATTTCCACTTTGTGAATTGGGAATGGGTGGGGTGAATATTTTGTGGTAGGGTGGTTCTTTGTAAGAAACTTTGAAATTTAGGGACAAGTTCTAACTTCACACAAACCCTGTTTGGTATGCAGGTGGGGACAGGACAGAAAGGTGTGCATACACGTGCATGTCTGCCCACACACACAAGTTCACATAGACACAAATAGACCAGATTTCTCAGGTGATTTTACTATTTACACACACCTGCCTTTGTGCTCTGTATAAAATAAATACAAGTTTTACTTCCATAACAGATTATAAAGTATTAATGATGAGGCATTGTATTAATAGCACAAATTCTTGGTATCAGATAAACCTTGGTTTCTGTGACTACTAGCTGTGTAATCTTGAGCAAAGTCCTTTAATTCTATAAATCTCTCAGTTCTCCAATATGTAAAATGTAAGTATAAAAACACCTATCATAGAATTATTTGAGGATTAAATAAAATAATATAAATAGTTTGCACATTATCTGGCACGTTGTTCTCTAAGTTACACAGAAGCTCAAAAATGTTAGCTGTTAGCCGGGCATGGTGGTACACACTTGTAATCCCAGTACTTGGGAGACTGAGACAGGAGGATCTGAGGTTTTTAGCCAACCTCAACTACCTAGTGAGGCCCTCTGCAACTTAGTGAGATCCTGTTTCAAAAATAAAGAATAAAAAATAGGGCTGTGAGTGTAGCTTGGAGGTAGAATGCCTCTGGGTTCAATCCCCAGTACTGGAAAAAAAAAAAAAAAAAAGTGGCAGCTGTTGTTATTATTTATATTAAACTAAATATCTGATTGGCAGATAAATGTTAAAAAGGCATGGTTCTTCGTTTTTCTTTCTTTTTTTTAGTGAAAAGTCCATTTTGCAAAAAACTCCTTTTTTTCCCTAGGAGGACAAAAATACTTTGATTCTAAGTGCTCTGCTCTTTTTTGCATAAAGGCATTTCACTTGACTGATAGTCCCTGGAGCTAGGGAGGAGAAACAGTGGAATTTGCTTCTAAGTAGAATTCTTTCATTCTACCATCAAATAAATAAATAAAAATAAAAATAATGTAGTAGCATTAGGTAGAGGTAAATCATAAAAGGCCATATTGCCCAAGGAAGGAATCTTTTTGTAAGATCAAGATAAATGGGTAGAGAGCTGAGTGTAGTGGCACATGCCTGTAATCCCAGTACTTGGGAGGCCTAGACAGGAGGATTACAGGTTTGAGGACAGACTCAGCAGGTAGTGAGACTCTCATCAACCTAGCAAGACCCCGTTTCCAAATAAAAAATAAAATAGGGCTAGGAGTATAATTTGGAGGTAGGATGCTCCTGGGTTCAATCCCCAGTACCACAAAAAATAAAATAAGATTAAATAAATAAATAAATAAATAAATAAATAAATAAATAAAAGATAAGTGGGTAGAGAAAAGAAGGGGGAATAGAGAAGTAGAAATATAGCTGATTTTAATGTTATTCTGGCCATTTTTTCTTCATATATGTATATTTCTTTAATTTTCTCTCTTTTTTTTTTTTTTTGTGGTACTAGAGATTGAGCCTAAGGGCATTCTACCTCTGAGCTATATCCCCAGTCCTATTTTACTGTTTATTTTGAAAGAGGGTCTCACTAAGTTGTGTATTGCTGTGGCTGGCCACGTATCTGTGGTCCTCCTATCTCAGCCTCCCATGTACTGGGATTACAAGCATGCACCACCACGCCCAGCTTCTTTCTAATTTAATATATGCTTAATTTTAATGATTTGTATTTTGAAAGTAATTAATGCCAGAAGTTGACATATATCATTTTCTAGTTTCACTGTGCGTTGGTTCTTTCTTTTTTTCTCTATCTCTCTTTTCTTTTTGATGCTGGAGATTAAACCCAGGGTCTTGCACATGCTATCATATGCTCTACCACTGAGATACATGCTCAGCTCCCAGAGTTTGGGCCATTTGTGTGGTTTTTTTTTTTTTTTTTTTTTTAGCACTACTGAGAATGGAACCCAGGGCCTCCCAAATGCTAGGTAAGCCCACTACCATCCCCAGCCCCTTAAAGGAATACTTTTCCAGTTGGATGAATTGCTGAGTTGATGAAGCTCTGGTTTTGTTTTTACATCTTTTTTTGGTTGGGGGGTGAGGGAGGGTTTGCAGTGGTTGATAGGAGTTAGCTTTGAGAAGCACTTCATACAGAAAGGACAGGAATGTGTATATGCCACTCTTCTGTACTTTGCTGGGGCAATCATGATGAAATCCTAGGTCACCAGAGTCACTTGTCGAATGCCAACTCAGTGGAATTCAGCTTGGTAGATATGCCTATTTGTTATATAAACTTCACTAGACTATCAGGACTTCAGAAATAGTGTTTTTTTTTATTTGTTTTTGCGGTACTGGGGATTGAACTCAGGGGCATTCTACCTCCAAGCTATACCCCCAGCCCTATTTTTTATTCTTTATTTTGAAACCGGGTCTCACTAAGTTGTGGAGTGCCTCACTAGGTAGCTGAGGCTGGCCGCGAACCCACATCCTCTGGTCTCAGCCTCCCAAATGCTGGGATTACAAGCATGAGCCACCACACCCGGCTTCAGAAATAGTTTTTGGAGCATCTATTTGTACAAATTCTAGGTAATTCCTCCATATTTTTCTCAAGGAATGAAACTGTAAAAGAGGCAAATGTCCTTGGCAGCAACTTCATGGAATTGCTTTTCGGAAGGATATTCATTACTTTTGGATATTTTATTCTCATTGCTCCAGAAAAATACAATTTTCTGAATTTTGGGGTGATAAGTGGGAACATAAATTGGAAGCTTCCATGTAAAGGGTGTCAGGATATGAGTTATCATTCTTAAATTTCAGAGAAAGGGAAGAAGTATTTATTGAGCACCTGCTATGTATGAAGCATCAGTCTATGTTGTTTACAGAAGTAACCCCCAAATAACCCTTTCTGATAGGCTTTAAAAATATATATCAGCCAGGTGTGGTGGTGCACACTTGTAATCCCAGTACTTGGGAGGCTGAGGATCACAGCTTCAAAGACAGCTTCAGCAATTTAGTGAGGCCCTCTGCACCCTCAGCAGCTTAGTGAGACCCTGTTTCAAAATAAAGAATAAAAAATAGGGCTGGGAGTGTAGCTCAGAGGTAGAATACCTTTGGGTTCAATCCCCAGTACTCAAAAAAAAAAAAAAAAAAAAAAAAAAAAAAAAAAAAAGAGAGAGAGAGAGAGAATCTGCTCAAGGGCACACAGCTAAGGAATGATAGGGCTGAAAATAGAAGTTGGTAATAATATAGGGCTGGGGATATAGCTCAGAGGTAGAATGCCTCTGCAATCAATTCCTGAATTCCACAGCCCAAGTTCTTTTTTTTTTGGTGATACTGGAGATTGAACCCATGGGTACTCTGCTACTGAACTACATCCCCAGCCCTTTTAGTTTTTTTTTTTTTTTTATTTTGAGACAGGATCTCACTAAGTTGCCCTGGCTGACTGGCTTTGAACTTGTGATCTTCCTGCAGCAGCTTCCCAAGTACGGGGCGTGTACCACTGTGCTTGGCCAAAGCACAGGTTCTTAACCAGTGATTTTTAAGCCTCAGGGTACATAAGAGGCACCAAAATACTTATTAAATATTACTGAACTTCAGTCAGATATTTAAGATCATTAAGTCTGGGATGGTGCCAGACTACAAATCTGCATTTAAAAAATGATGTAATTAATATATTTTTACTAGTATAGAATACTTTATATACTGGCATTTTAAAATTTTTATACATCTGTATTTTAACAGGGAATCCCAGGTGATTCCAATCAAGGAGTTGATTAAGCATACTTTGAGAAATAGATTTAAATTATATTGCTTTCCAGTTGGGCATGGTGATGCAGATATGTAATCCCAGTATTGGGAGGATGAGAGGAAGATCATAGGTTTGAGACCAGCCTCAGCAACTTAGCAAGACCCTGTTTCAAAATAAAAAAATAAAAAGGGGAAGCCAGGTACGGTGGCACTTACTTGTAATTCCAGTACTTGGGAGGCTAAGACAGGAGGATCACAGGTTTGAAGCCAGCCTCAGCAACTCAGTGGGGCTTGTATCAATTTGGTGAGACTCTATTTCCAAAGAAAAAATAAAATAGGGTTGGGGGTGTAGCTCAGAGGTAGAATGCTCCAAGGTTCAATTTCTAGCCCCACTACAAATAATAAAATAAAGTGAGCTGGAAGTGGGGCGCAGTGACACAGGTTTGTAATGTTAGTACTTGGAAAGCTGAAACAGGAGGATTGCAAGTTCTAGGCCAGCCTTGGCAACTTAGTGAGACTGTTTCAAAATAGGGCTGGGAGTGTATCTCAGAGGTACAATGCCCTTGGGTTCAATCCTCAGTACCAGCAGTGATAGGGTGCCCCTGAGTTCAGTTCCTAGTAATGCACACACATGAAAATTATATTGCTTTCCACACTCAATAAAGAAAAAAACAGGTATAGATAAAATAACTATTCCAGATTAAGCTACGGAAGACAAGTCAAATCCAAGTTTTTCTAGCTTAATACTCATACTTTGTATTACAAACTCGTGATTAATTCACACACTTCCCAATCACAATAAATATAGAAAAAATTATATCTAATAGATTGAGCCACCCATATCTCATGCTCTTGTTATTTACCAATGTAATACCATACATACACAATTACTACTGTAGTTTTTATTCAATTTATTTTTAAAAAAATAAAGAGCTGAGTTTTTACAATCAGATCATTTATGCTTCAGGCATGGAATCATTAACTCCCTAGAATAAGGTTTGGAAGAAGCAGAAGAGGATGGAAGGAAGTGTAAAGAGGGAAACTTCCCTGTATATATATCTCTAAGTGGTGCAAAAGCTCATTAGCAACCCAGTCATCACTGAAATGAAGAATGAAGGGTTGATGCTGATACAGACAACCAGTAAGATGGTAGTAGGTCATGTTCTACACCATCTCCCATTCTGCCCTTTAGGGTCATTGCTGAGTCAGAGCCAGCAACTTTCTCAGCCTATTCCAGTCTACTTCCTAGGGCAGAGCTAACACTTTGATTGACTTATATGGCCTCCTAGTGGGACGGGGAGAACTTTTTTTTTTTTGCGGTACTGGGGATTGAACTCAGTGGCGTTCTATCTCCGAGCTATACCCCCAGCCCTATTTTTTATTCTTTATTTTGAAATCGGGTCTCACTAAGTTGCAGAGTGCCTCACTAGGTAGCTGAGGCTGGCCACAAACCCGGATCCTCCGGTCTCAGCCTCCTGAATGCTGGGATTACAAGTGTGTGCCACCACGACCGGCTCAGGGAGAACTTTTTAAAAGCATTTTTAAGCCAGGCGTGGTGGTGCACACTTGTAATCCCAGTACTTGGGAGGCTGAGACAGGAGGATACAGGTTAGTGGCCAGCCTCAGCTTCTTAGTGAAGCCCTCTGCAACTTAGTAAGACCCTGATTCAAAATAAAGAATAAAAAATAGAGCTGTGGGTGTAGCTCAGAGGTAGAATACCCCTCCTTGGGTTCAATCCCCAGTGCCGCAAAAAATAAATAAATT
>PVLC010031166.1:0-18988 GCA_004027655.1 Graphiurus murinus
ACAAATATATATCAATATCATTAAATCTAAGTCAAAATAAGCTAAATAAAAGTGCATTTATCAAGTTTCATGAATGTAAAGAGGATAGTTTTAATTTCAACTAAAGTGACAAATTAAGACTTCCACTCCTTTTTAGTTTCTAGAAATCCTTGGTTGGTTCAACTTCCCAGAAATCCTTCCATGGAAAGAATAAGTGAGTCAGAGATGAAATGGTAACATCTAAGTATAGTGGCATAGTTGCAGATAGAAGGTTTCACTTTCAAAAACTCGAACTAAATATGCTCAGTTAAAAAAGATTAAAAAAATGAAGAACAGCCTAAACTGTGTGGGTGAATATTGCGGCCCTTCCTTCCACTCCTTCCGTTCCATGAGTTGAGGTTCCAAGCTGAATGTAGCAAGGCTGACACGAGTTCCCCTTGCTTCCCAAATGTACGTCCCACACCAAATGGTATTCTAGTGTTTGAAACGAGCCTTGTATCTTAATAAAATTTTCTCATCATACAAGTTAGAAACTATCTGAAAACCAACCAATGTTCTGTTTTCCAAGAATGGAGGAAAAACTACCCACACTGTACTTATTAAGAATATAGGTCTCTAGTATGTTTCCATTGCTCGAAGCATGCAACTTACTTAGGGGACACTGGGACCCTGAGATCACACTCCTCACATCTTTTAGATGTAGAAACCGAGGGCCAAAATAGTAGAGCTCCAGAACCCATAAATTCTAACTCTCCATTTTTCATTTTTCCTCCCTCTCTAAAATGTATTGTAGTGAGACTTCCACCAAACTGGGTCACTCACAATCCCTCTCAGTGGGGATAATAAGGTTGCAAGTAACTCTTTTACTCATTATTGTGTTTAGATCCTTAATCATCTTCCTAAAACTGCTTCTCTCCACAGAGAAAACAGAACTGTCCCTCAGAGTATACTTTGGCTTCAGTCACTACACACCTAATTCAAATATGGGAGGCTTAGCATAGAGATCAGGGTCTATGCATTGATTCCCAGGAAGTATGTAAGCAACCAGGATCATGCACCACCCTCCTACAGGAAAGGAGGGACTCACCTGTAGAGGCATTTGTTATTTTCACTGTTCTCATTTTAACTTTGAGGAGAAGAAAATGCTAATCCAAGCACAGTGCTGTCTGGGATACTTGGTGCTAACCAAGGTCTACCTCCCAAACACTGGAGAACAAGAGGGTCCTGATTATAATATACACTTCTTCTCAACTAATTAAAAGTCCCTCAGCCCAAGGGATACACAGAGTAGATGTTTGTTTGTTTGTTGTTTTAGTATTTTTTTCCCTGGAAGCCCAGCACAACTTAAGAAAACAATGCATAGACAGGAAATTAGAGAAAACTAATCTCACTTTACACAAAACTTTCATCCAGTCTATAACAATAGACTATTAATAAATTAAATTACTATCAACTACGCAAAAAATTTCCTTTTCTCAACAACCAGCCTTTACCTGAAATTCACACAGGAGTAATTTGCCTTCTTTACCTGGAATATTACTTTCTCCATGACAGCTACATCCTTTCAGGCTTCATAATTAACAATATTGAGAACAACTGTCTGTAAAGAGGCATCTGTTTCATAATCCTGAACTAGTTAGTCCCTCTTGATAAGAAAGGCCAGCTGGCTTCGTTCAGACCCAAAGCCTCACTTTACCTGTGCCCATTACTTAGCACCTTTGGCTTACATTATTTCACTTTGTATCCAGATATAACCCTTTCTAATAATTCAAAACACAGGTATTTGTCAAATATTTTAGCATCCTGCCAATAGCAGGAATGTGGAAAAGTCTTAGATCTATCATAATCAGACATACAATGAGAAAAAAAATAATGTCTTAGTAGTGACCACTGTAGTTCCTCCACCTCTGGGATGGAATTTATGTAAGATGTGACAAGTGGTCCTTTCCCACTTTCCCCATTCTTTCCAAGTGGTCTTCTGTTTCTTTTATTGAATTCAGAACCTCCTTAATTAGCCTTTGATTTCTTCAAGTTTTTCCCTAGATCAGAAGGTTAGTTTACTATTGCTGCTACAACACATTATTACAAATATGCTGTCTTAAGACAATACACATTTAACCAAATATAGAGGCACATGCCTGAAATCCCATAACTGAGGAGGCTGAGACAGAAGGATCGCAGGTTTGAGTCTATCTTCAGAAACTTAATAACACTCTGTTTCAAAAAATAAATAAATAACAAATATAAGTAGCTGGGGATGTACCTCAGAGATGAGTACCTCTGAGTTCAATCACCAGTACCAGAGAGAGAGAGAGAGAAAAGAAGGTCATATGTATTATTGTCTTACAGTTCTGAATGTTAGAAGACCAATACCGGTTTAACTAGATTACTCTCAGAGTGTTGATAGGGCTGTGCTATTTTCTGGAGGCTGGACGATAGAGAGCTGCTCACATTCTTCAGCTATTAACCTCTTTCTCAATATTCAAAGACAGCAACATTGCATTTTTCTGATCATTGTTTCAAAGTCTGTCTGAAGGTGAGAAATTTTTCAAGTTCTGTGGGGCTTCATAATTTTGCTCAATTGATTAGGCTGATCTAGATAACTCAGCATAGTTTTCCCATCTCAAGGTCCTTAATTATAATTACTCCTGTAAAGCCCTCTTTGCCATGCAAAATAATGTATTTATAGGCTCTGGGATTAAGTCATGGACATCATTGAGGGTCATTGTGTCACCTATCACAGTTGATTTCTGACCATTCCATTTCTTATCCTCTCCTTTTACTTGACTGACTTATAGACTCCCTGATCCTTTTTTTTTTTTTTTAACCCTGAAATGCTTTACCACCATCTCCTATTTGCCATAATTTATGAATGACAGATTTCCCTTTGGAAGATAAGATTCCAGATCATTCATATTTTCTTTGAAATTAATGATTGCAATAGACTGAGGTAGTGATTTATGTGCAGGAGATTTGTTGGAAAAGCTTTGACATCAACCTGGTTTTTTTTGGGGGGGGGGGTGGAGGGAGGAAGCAGTACTAGACAGCTATGAAAAGAAGAACATTAATACAGTCATAATAAAATTCTCGGCAACCCCACAAGGAACTTCAGGCTGGGGTAGACCTTCAGAATGCCCTTTAACCTAGAATGAAGGCTGGCACATCCTCTCTGTGGATACAAGTAGTACAAAGGGAGGGATTACCAGGTGACAATTTCCTTGGTTCTTTGTATTCCCAAAAGATTTCATTCTAGAAACACAGATAGGATAAACACAAAAGATTTATTTAGTGAAGTGGACAGTTTTAAGATAAGAAGCCATGAAGGAAGGGAGGGGATAATAGCAGAAGGAGTGCTGCAATAGTCAATTCAGAGGGTAGAAATGGCACATCGTGACTTTGATATCTCATTTTTCTCATGTGTTATGTATATGGGGCAGGTTCCTGATATTTTATGCTTCACTTTATTGTATGTTAACCACTTCCAAAATATTGGGAAATTTCCCATTGTTACCTAAGCAGAATCCATGGGCTGAATGCTCTGCTCCAGCTCCAGAGTTGAACAGCCATTTAAGCAAGTTACACCTGACTCCCTCCAAGTTTAAGAAAATAGTGTCTTGCCCTGAAAAAGTTGGAGTGTGGGAGTGGTTCTGCATCACCACACATTCAGTGTGGTTGAGTGAGTCTTACCTTCAACACTAACTTATTTTTGTCTACCTAACAGAGGGGTGCATCACTTTAGAATAGGCACAGAAATTCACAGAGAGGGCTCAGTCCCCAAGACCCCCAGCAATAAATGTTATGAGAAAGAGTGTTTTAGTCTTGAAAGTGAAGTTATACATCAGAGGCAGGGAAAGACAAAGGACTGGCAGCAGCAACCTAAGATGAAAGATTTGAGAACAAGTGAAGGTATAGCAGCTTAACTTTTCCTATACTAACCATTTCTGTGACCCCACAATTATTTATTTATTTACTTACTTACTTACTTACTTACTTACTTACTTATTTATTCTGGTAATGGGTATAGAACCCAGGGATAGTGTACCAGTGAACTACATCTTTGAGAAGTTTTTTTGTTTGTTTGTTGTTTTTTTTTCCATTTTTTATTTTGAGACATGATCTTGCCAAATTGAGTAGCCTTAAATATGTGATCATCTTTCTTGGACTTCTGGAATATCTGGGATTACAAATATGTGTCACTCTGCCTGATCTGACTCAACCCTAATTTTATACTGCCTAGAGGTGGCCTAGCTGAATATCTACCCCACTCTAATTTTATTTGTCTTTGAAGACAAAATGGCTGAAACAAGAAGTCCCAATTCAGGTGGGCTAGCCCTAGCCAGTTAGATATAAGCCAGACAACCTCTAACTTCCCTATAATCCCATCAGCTTCCTAAGTGATGCTCCTCTTAAGTGCCATGACAATTGACAATTGCCATGAACAATGATAGAAATAACCATAAAAAGATCAAAATAAGAGATGATACATCAATTCTTGGAAAATCTCTACCCATTCCCCATCAAGCCATGAATAATCCTCCCATTTTAGCCCCTCCCACCTCTCATTTCTTTTACTGTCTGTCTGTAACCTCCTGACCTGCAAGGGTGGATAAGCTGACTTGCTAGTCTATCTTCCACATCTATTCTTAGCCAAGAAGAAGTCTCCTTCACTGTTCAGTCAGTGCCCTGTCTCATATTATTGTTTCCACAATTCCGAGAGGGGAAAAGGACTCAGTTAGGGGTGAAAAATTGGTAGCACTTCTACTTGTTATTGAGGCCTAAATGAAATATGTGGCTTAACTATCAGGAAAGGAGCAGGGTAATGATGTAATCCTGCTACTTTCCCCTTCCCTCTATGTTTCTGATCTCCTATCTTTAGTCTAATGATCTTAGGATCATGTATATATGGATGTGTGTATTTTATGATAAGCCATACTTCATATAGAAATGTTATAAAATAGAAACACACACACATATATATATATATGCATACACACATATGCACATGCACAAGCACACTTGTATGTGTGTAAACACACTCATATGTGGAAATCTGTGTAAAGAGCTGATTTGGCTTGATACATTTTTATGGTCTTTTTGGGTGGAGACTGTCATTATAGGTGTTTTTTGCAACTAAAGTCTAAAAAGAAGTTGCTTTTGTTTTTAGTTTTTAGGAACTAAAATTACAATCTAGAATTAAAGTCTAGAAAATTTAAATAAATTTAACTATGATGGGTAAAGGGAATATTATTCCTAACCTGGCCTTGGAAAAACCTCTTAAATCTTCACCTTCTTCTGGGAAGAAATTAGCATTCCTGATAAACTGCTTAAGTAATTTTCAGATAAACTTTTAATGGTGTTAAGACCTCTTCTGGGAAGCCAGCTGCCATCTCACTCAGCTGAGTGATAGATGGTCAAAAGTTCAGTGATCTATAACTAGATTTCTTTTTTCTTTTGGTATACAGTCTAAAAAAGAGGCCTAATGAGATATATAAGTATATCTTAGGAGAAAAATCTTCAAATTGTCTGATTTAGTATCTTTTCTCTTTCAATAATTTGAAAATAAAATTTGATCAGTGCATATAATTAGATTTTCTTTAAAAAGATCCTTTTTCAGGTAGAAAATATTTCATAAGTATTTGGTGCCATTTAAACATTTTAAACTGTTAAATATGAACTTAAAGTATTTGGTTTAATTTATTAAATATTTACATTTTCTGAGAAGTTTTCTGAGTACTTACATTATTCTTTTAAAAATTTCTAAATTAAATTTCAAAATGGAATAAAACTATATCAGTAAACCATTATTATATTAAACTATGTTCTAGTAATGTATACAAACATTTTAAATTATGATCTCAGGTTTAAAGTTATTACACAATTGCATGTTTTGAACTGGAATTATAAGCCAGACCTATTATTCTAATATGATAAATTTTTAAAACATTTCAGATGTTTAAAATAAGTTTGCACAGTTTTCTAAACAACACTAACAAAATCACATTTATATTATGAATTTAATTTTCAAACTTTTTGATACTTAATTGTACATATTCCTAGGGCTAAAAAAAAAAAAAAAATGCTACCTATAGGGAAACAATTATGACCTACAACAAAATTTTAGAGGTTAGGAGTTTTGGAGAAATTTAAGGGGTTGCTTTTCAGTTTTTTGGTTCTTAAATACCAGAATATATTGGCCAAGAAGCAGTACACCCTTACCTGAAATTCTGATGAGACTTCCCATGTCTTTACACAAGAAACAAAAGAATCATCCCAACTTTCAATGGGCACATATTGGACCATGTTCTTAGGCTTGAGTCACTTTTTACCGAATTTTCAATAGAAAAAAAAAGTCTGGAATCCCTACCAGGAATTACATATAATTACAGTTTGCATTTTTCTTCTACTAGAAATTATCTTCATTTTAGTTCTAAAACCAAAAAAGCTTGAAGATTTTCATATTACCTTAGTACCCATAACTTTAAGAGTTAGCAAAAATGATATCCTATCCTTTCCATATACCACTACTGGGACTGTATGATTAGTGAGATACAATTTCCAAAATCACTCTGTGGACATTGTTTTTTCTCTAGCCACCTGAACTTCTGCTTCTGTTTTCTGAAAGCAATGTAATCAAGTCTTATTTTTCTCACCACAATTTAAGAATATTATCCAACACATAGCTTTATTGAGAACAATATCTACAAACAGCTTTTATTGCTATGTTGCTTTTCATCTTTGCAGGGCTTATATTGCTTACTATATAGTAAGCTGTTCCAAAGACAGCAATATATTTTACTTTGTTTAGGACTCCTTAGCGACATGTGACAACACTCCATACACAAGATAGGTGCTAAGAAAGTAGTTGTTAAATTAGTAGGGCAAACAGAAAAAGGAACACACTTTTATGTTATTTAATACATAAAGCAAAGAGATACAGGGGAAAGGAGAAAATTAACGCTTTAAAATGTTCATATTTTAGTTTTGTTATACACTGGACATTTTTTTCTCTCTGGAGTACAAGTCATTCATTGTGTACTCCACTATACATTTGCAATATGTTGTTTATTCAAGCCATTGATTTACCTTACTAAGGTGGGCTATATTACCACCAACTATTGTTGATGCTGTGACACTAAAGAAGTCAAGGGAAAGGACTGAGTAAGCATCAAAATCCAGCGTTGGAGCCTAATGTGTCTGATTTCACTAATTAAAGGAAAGGCCTTCCTCTTGATCTATCATAAAGGGACCACCAAAAGCTGCTTATTGTTGAATTTATTTCCTACCCAAATGCTGAGCATTCTTATTAGAGCCCTTGAACAAAGTTCCTATATTACTCTACTAGTTGACTTAATTGCAGTATGCTCATACTGGATCAGCCATCCAAGAAGATGTCAAATGTGCCACACTGACTTCAGCGCCTCCACCGTCACTCTTGGTGTGGACCCTTCACCCTCCAAGCACCTACAGCCAGGTAAGTCCTCGGAGGTCCTTCCAGTCCTTCTCAAACAGGTCTGGGTAGAGTATGCTGACATCTCCTTCTCAAGAAGATTAACATTAGATTCTCTGTTTCCCCCAACTTCCCAAATAACACTTCCTTTTCTTCTAGCAACCTCTATCTCATTTAACACACCACTGTCATTTAATTCCCCCAATACAGATACTTATTAATAAATTGTCCCTTTCCCTCAAGCTCTCATAAGTAATCAACCATCTGATTTATTGATTCTACCTCCTATCATTCTTAAAATGTGTGCATTTTCTCCTTTCTCAATGTTACATCTAGTCAGTATGTTTTTGTTGTTGTTGTTGTACTGGGGATTGAACCCAGGGGCATTCTACTGCTGAGTTACATCTCCAGCCATTTTTATTTTTGTTGCTTTGAAACAAGGTCTTGCTAGGTTTTGAGAATTTTGATACATTACTAACGCTGTTCTTAAACCTGTGATCTTCTTGTCTCAGCTTCCCAAGTCCTAGGATTACAGGCATGTGCCACCACATCCTTTTCAGTTAGTATCTTTTTTAAAAAATTTACCTTGAATTAATAAGATGAACATTTTATATATTCCTTTGTCTTGAATACTTCTTACTTATTTGTCTGGTGTCATATTCTCCCTTATCATCTTTCCACATTACAGGTATAAATTATCTTCTAGAAGGCAAATATGTTCTGATTGGGTCCTATTTAAAAGCCATCACTATTTATAGAAAGTCAGGGAAAAATGCATACCTGACTTTGATACCCTTTCAAGCTTCTGCTTTCCACCAAACTGCTTTTCAGCAAGAGCTCACCAAGTTTTATGTACTTATTTATTTTGCTTCCTGGTATCAGCCAAGCTCCTCTTTAGAAGGTGTTTCCCATGCTTTGTCCATGGCTACCTGCTATTCATTCTTCAAGTACCACCTGAGTCTTAACTTCTAATGAAGTGCTTACAGAGGGCATGATCTTTATCTCCTCTAGTAGGAAGACCCCATATTTGTGTTCTGTTGCAAATTTGTACTTCACTTTCACTTCTATTCATGTTTTGGGCCCCATCTGCATTGGACAGAGATCAGGAACATAGTAGGCTTTCATAAAGTATTTTTTCTTTGAAATATCAAACCAATTCAATTAAATAAATATTTATTATTTATTTAATGTAGGAAACCTCAGATAGCTGAAACAGATTTTAATAGATCGTTTCTATATTGGAAATTATATGTGTAAGGCAACAAATGAGAAAATAATAAATGGCACTAACTTCAAGTAGAATATGATGGTTATATTAGTTTGAACCATGTGAGGACTTAATAAAATGAATAAAATTGTACAACATGAATGCAAGAATAGTTCATGAAAATCACATTTATAAAATTCTAGTATGATATAATGCTACATATTTTACTTCTATTTCTACCTCCTTTTAGAACACAGCACAGTGCTCTACTGGATGAACTTTGGGGTCAATTTGATTAATTTATACAAAGAGCAAACTGAAATTTAGATAAAAAATGAAATGTTGAAGAAGATAATAGAGAAAGGATTATAAAACAGTGCCATTGGAGTTGGTGTAAGTGGTGAATGTAAAATGTTTAGCCAGAATAAAACTTCATTTGTTTTATATAGCATGTGTCTGTCATGGCACTTAACATCTTTCCTAAAAAACACAAAAGACATGTAGGTTCATTGAATTTCATATGGACTAGGTGGGTTGTGAGCATGAATACAAGTATTCTACCAGAAACCTCAAATGGAAACACATTTCAGTACAGTTTTGAGTATTTAAGCAATAGGGATTTTTAAATATTTTTCCCACTGTTTTTGCCTTTTTTTTTTTTTTTTTTTTTTTTTTTTTTTTTTTTGTCATGCAACAACCTTTTATTCAATATTGGTGTCACATTTTATTTACATGCCCTGAAACCTTCACAAATGACTTGGGTATAGATCAGTAATTCATGCTTTTTTTATTCTTCAATTTTATTACCTAAACTTACTCTTCTAAGCATCATTTTATGTTTCTAGTTAAATATAAGTGAAAATAGATTGGAGTATTTCTCAATGGAATTTTATCTTTATTTCATCATAATTGCTTCATATTTGAATAATGACAGATGAACTGCCTCATTCAATTGCAGTTTTAAGGCTTTGAAGTCACAATAACAGCACAGGATTTAAATCCTCAAGCCATTATTATAGCAGAAAAGACATTGGGGAAAATGAAAACTTATGGTGCTATAATTTGCTGGGGGTTGGGGGGAAGAGACCGATGGCTAACACATATTATTTCTCAGACAATTTCTAGCCTAAGACATCCTGACACAAGAGCAAGCTGGACAGTTACATGGTGGTCCTACCTTCTTAAATTACTGCTAAAACAGTATTTTATAACCACAGAGTCAATATTCATATAGCAACTAAGCAATACCACAATTACTTGGCTTCAGGATGAAACATTACCTCAGTGGCATTTATAATTCTATTCAGCAACAATTCAGTATTTCACTAATGGAGAGTACATCAGATCTTTTTCTTTATTCTCTGACATTTACATCAAGAGCTGAGTACTTGTTAATACTCTAAGGTATGCATTTCAAAGTCCTCTTTGTATTCAGTTTTAAGTAATGACTGAATATGCAGAAGCTAAAAGTAAAACAGAGATCTTACATTTAATATTTAGTATATATACTTGTTGGTGGCAGATTTATACACATAGCACTTTTATTTATTGACTATGACACTGTTTTTCTACCAATGTGGTTTTGAAAGTTTTAAAGACCATGGTATACATAGGCATGGGATGCAAAGGAAATAGTATAAATGAAAACCAGACTTAAGCATAAATTGAAGTACATACAATTATGTACATAGAAGGGAATACTTATCAAGAATTACAATGGATAAATTAGATGAAAACAGCTTCCACTGAAATTATACATACACTATTTTAATAGAGTGTATCTTTATTTATCAGATCATGTTTTGAAACTTAGATCAATAACTTTCAGGAATAAATTATGTGGAATTATAAATATTACAAAATTATATTTCATACCAATATTAAATTGTCTGAAAACAGAAAACCAGTAATCAGATGTCCTATGTGTTTTGAGCTATACAGGAAGAGTGAGATTATTTGAGTACTTAACTTGTGCACCCAATCAACTTTTCCATATGTTACAAACTATTTAAGATACCACCAAGGGCTTTTGGATCTTAAAGATCCAAAGCCAAATGAAACAAACAAACAAAAAACAACTTATAACATACTATGACAAAATCCAAATGTGCACATATTTAATTAACTATTAGTTACTAATTATTGCATAAGATAAGTTTATGTTTTATTTTATTCCTTCCCATTCTGTCCTTCCATAAGAGTTTCAGATTCTTGCCTGGGCTGAGGAGAGATTTGTTTGGTATATTTTGACTTCGAATTTAATTTGGTCAAGATTCATCAAGTTGGGGCGCTGGGTGAAATTGGGCCACAACTGTAATAACAGCTGCTTAGGAGACTGAGTCAGGATATTCACAAGTTACAGACCAGCTTGGAGAACTTAATGAGACCCTGTCTCAAAATTAAAAACAAAAACAAACCAAAAAATTTAAAAAGGCGTGTGAATGTAGCTTAATAGTAGGCCACCCCTGCGTTCAATCCCCAGTCCTGGAAAAAAAAATCACCATCAAATTCATTCATTCCAGATTATGTATATCAGTTTATTGTGGCTCAAGTTGCTACTTTACAACTTCTCTTTATTAAGCTTATTTCTTTATAAAAGACCAGGTCCTCTGGAGTAGAAGTTGGCAGAAATTGATGAGGTTTAGAGATGAGCAAGAAGAGAGGTAAAGAAGAACTGAATGGAGATTTACCAAAGTTCGCTTGCCATTCTGTGTCCAAGTACACAAGATCTAGTATCTTTGGTATCACACACCTGGAAAATAATGCTCCTTTCCCCATTCATCTCTTAATGTTCTCATAGCATTTGCAGAGTCCAGGGCATAGAGAATATTCTACCATATTACTAAATATTTAGAGTTATAAGACAAATTGTCATGAGATAACACGGTCCCACTCGTGGGTCCTTGGTCTCCGTGATAAAAAGAATTTTAACACGTGCCAGTCGGGGACAAAAGGCAGGTATTTATTCAGGGAAACAAGGGACTGGGAAAACAGGTAAGGGAGATCTTCTGAGTCCCAGAGCAGGAGGGCAAGAGAGAGCTAGTCCTTCCCTCCTCAGTCCTTATATCCAAGGGGGTTGGCCTAGAAGTCTGGAACACAGGCATAGGTGGTTGTCCAAAAGAGGGTGGGCACAGGAAAGGTTGGATCCTCCTCTTCCTCAGGTTTCAATGGTCTCTGGCTGACATCTGACCTTTGTCCTAAGGAATCTCAAATGGGGACTGGGATTCAGGGGATTAAAAAGGTGTGGCCTGCTTAGACTTTTCTCCTAAGATGTTGAGCACACCCTATAGGGTGGGGTCAGCTAGAACTCTCCAGATTTTAAAACTATATTTTTCCTTTCCCTCCCAATGTCTCCTTCCTACCTAAATTTTATTCCTTCTCTTCTACCTCATCAAAATGATTAATAAACTATTAAATAAAACATTGTTTTTATCTTTCCCCCATTGACATGCATTTCTTTATTTTAACCTGGAATAGTAGATTCAAAGTTAGCATTCTTATATAGCAGAATGTAAGATAGCCATATGGATGTAGGAGAGCCAATCCCTTGGCCTTAGTCCTTACTTTGAACCCTGGTCTCTCTTCCCACATTATGCTGTGATCCACAGCTCAAGGGTCCTCCCAGACATATTTGTTCTCATTCCATCCACCTTTCTCTTATCAATCTTAGACTTAGGGCAGCACATACCTGGGAGCATGGACTGCCAATGTCTGGAAGAAACCACAGAGATCATTGGGCAGGAAATTACCAAATCTTGCATACTCTTACATATCTGGTGGGGCAAAGATAAGGACTTCAGATGGGCACATCCCTGCTCCTGTGGAACACTCCCCTCTATGGGAAGCAGAATGGCAGGAAAAGAACCAGAGTGAGGCCCTCTAAAATGTGAGTCTGAACTCAAGGCAAGGCCTCCCCTGGTCTCAGCTGCACCTTAAAGAAGAAGAATTTCATATTAACATGTGAATGGCTATTGACCCTAATCCTTTAGGGCTAAAATGGCCTCCTACTTCTGAAACAAATGAGACTGCCTGCTTTGCATTTTGAAGAGTCATTGGTAAGATGTGGTTTGGAAGGTGGAAGGTGGGAGGTGGCAAGTTTGTTGCTGGATGGGTTAGCAAAAGCCTGCTTGGTTTACAATGTACTTGGACAGCTACTGAAAAGAAAATGGGAAGATGACATAAATTTTGCAACACTGGCTAATGAAGCTAAAAGCAGAAGCATAAAAAGAAAGAAAACCCAGATGTGTTTTAGTTTCCTATAATTATTTATAAAATTTGAAATCTCTCATATTAACTTTTCATCATAACTATATTTGCCAATGTCCAGGGACCATTCAGAGCAGTTTCCTCCACCCAAGAACCATTTTAATTCGAGGAGAGAGCTTAGACAGCAAGGTTTTGCTCTTATATTGTTTTGTCTGAATCTGGCCCATGGCCTGTAGGTAGAAATGGCACTGACTGAATTAATGCAAGGCTATAGTTGTTGATTATGGGCAATATGTGTTAATGATTAATCAATGTCTATGCCTTACCAGCATTTAAATATTTTGACTATTCCACCATTACCCTTATTTTCTTTCTTTCTTTCTTTTTTCTTTCTTTCTTTCTTTTTTTTTTTTAAATCTGTTCATTGCTTTTGGAACATATGGAAGAAGTAAATTACCTGAAACGTAATCTCAAACAAGCTATACAGCAGAAGGTGGGGAATATATTTCAAATATATAGTAAAATGTTATAATAAGTGAAAGTCAAATATAAAAAGAGTGGTGTTGGTCTTCCAGTATTCAACTTTCCACTATGAAGTAGATTAACTTTCTTTCATCTGTAGGGGAGGATGGGAGGCGGCAAGCACAGGAAACTGATACAGGAGACAGCAATTTTGCATTTCCCGTATTTTTCTGCCCACATATATCCATATTTGGCTGATAGAACCAACCAACACTCCAACTCGCTATAGAGCCACGTAAGTGTGAGATTTCAGAGCTTACTGCTTGTGTAAAGGAAGTCCCAGGCAGTGTTACTAAACTCAGAATGGTCTCCCTCTAGCTTTAAGTTGATGTAAAAACGTTCCACAAGGTGGCGCCAAATCACAGGTAAAATTGCCACCAGTTTAGATTCTTCAGGTAGATCTCCCAGAATTTCCAGATGGCTAGATGACTGGATAGCACCTGTCATTTTATTAACCTTACAACAGTAGTTCCCTAAGATGTTTTGATTCATTATTGTTTATATCCCATTTTTCTTAGAGAGAGTGTACTCTAAAAAGTAAATGAGTGAGGAGATGAAGACACCAATCAACAAAGCCAAATAGAAAAGTATGCTTAAAAAAATGTCAAAGAGCTGGGCATAGTAGTGGCACATGCCTGCAATCCCAGTATTTGGGAGGCTAAGACAGGAGGATCGCATGATCATGGGTAGCCTCAGCAACTTAGTGAGACCTTCCACAACTTAGTGAAACCATGTTTCAAAATAAAAAAAATAATAATAAAAATAAAATAGGGCTGGGGGTATAGCTCAGAAGTAGAATGCTCCTGGGTTCAATCCCTAGTACCACCCAAAATATAGAAGACACATGGCACATTTGAGTTTTTGATGGCATAACGGGTATCAATATCAACTGTGACAGAAACTTTATGAAATTCTCTGTACTGGAGAAATGCTCAGTCCTGTCCTCCCACACCAGCAGCCTGTTCTTACTGTGTGGCACTGCAAAGCATCACCTGGTATCCCAACAAGTATTTCTCTGATCAGTGGAATAATGAACTCATCTGCAATTTTTATACCACACTTATATTTGTTAACACAGATTGTACAACAAATATTTGATGGTGATGCTTTGACTTAAGAATAAAAGATGGGTACCTATGACAACATGATCTCAAATTGGATTATGGTTTAATCAAAGAATTTAACTTTCCTTTGACCCCTTAATGTGTGTGTGTCTGTCTTTGTATGTATGCATATACATCTACATATATATGAGTATGTGTGTGTGCAAATTCTAGACAAAAAATATTTTTCATTAATTATATAGGTTTTTCTAGTACATAATTGAAGGAAGAGTATCTTGCTAGATTTCGTGGTCTGTAATGTAGAAAATAACAACTGTTTAAAAATAATATAATTTACTTAATACATTAGCTAATACAATCTTTACCTAAGCTTTTATTTTAAACACTAGAAAGAGTGGCCTATCCAGTGATTATTTTCCCCTGCTTCCTGTGTAACAGAATCCCAATTTTCTTTTTGGTTGCCAATGTGTCCAACTAAAAGACCATATTTCTTTTTCCTGGCCAGTAGTGGCTAAAAGATAAATGCAAAATTCTTAAGTGGAACACTTGGGAAAATGCTTTGGCTCATCTGCCTTTTATACTGGAAGGAGCTCAGGCATGAATGCAAGGCCTGAGTCATCCACCTTTAGCCCATGAGAGCAGAGATAAAAGATCACAGCGACCTAGAGTCTTGCATTCTTAGCCACAGAATCGGCACCAACAACTGAAGTTTTGTATTTCTCATAAGAAAAATAAAAACGTGTTTAAGCCAGTGTGTGTGTGTGTGTGTGTGTGTGTGTGTGTGTGTGTGTGTGTGTTACTGGAGATTGAACCCAGGAGAATTCTACTTCCCTAATCCTTTCTATTTTTATTTTTTATTTTGACACAGGGTCTCTTAATTAAGTAGCAGAGAGTCTCACTACATGCTGAGGCTGTCCTCAAACCTGTGATGTTCCTGTCTCAGCCTTCCAAGTACTGGGCTTATAGGTATGCACCACCATTCCCAGCTGTTTAAGCCACTTATATGTGAGCTTTTCTTATATGTAGCAAAACATAATCCTAAGTAGTACAGAGAAAAAATATCAATTAATATTATATATCTGTCTCAAACATACAGGTGTTCTAAAACTCAGCCCAAAGTAGATACAAAATAAGTTTTCATTGAAATGAATTGAACTAGCATTTTGCATAGCTTTTGTTATTTATAATCTGAATTCACAGACAATATCCCATTTGAGTATTATACAAAAGCATCTGATTCAGTCATTATTTATTTATTTTTAAAATTTATTGGTTCATTGTAATACATCTTGATGAGATACAGGTTGGTAGAGGCGTATATGCACACAACACTCATTTAGCCCTTCCCCCAATTCCCACTCCATTCTCTCCCCTCTCCCACCTTCTCATATTTAGCATAGTGAATGACATTGATAAGTTTGTGAATGTGTTTATGTGTTGAAGTGTTGAACCTATGACATCTTCAAGTAGCTGCAAGGTCTCTGGCCTGACTTCCAGGTCTTTAATCCATCTTAAATTGACTCTTGTGCAGGGTGAGAAAATAGGATTTATTTCCATTTTTCTGCATATAGTTAACCAGTTTTGCCTACACCATTTGTTGAAGAGGCTATCTTTTTCCAGTGTATGTTTTTGGCTCCTTTGTCAAAAATCAATTGACTGTAAGTGTGTGAAGTTGTTTCTGAGTTTTCTATTCTGCTACATTGGTCTATGTGTCTGTTTCTTTCTTTTTTGTGTGTGACAATACCATGCTGTTTTTATTACTGTGACTTTGTAGTATAGTTTGAAGTCAGATATTGTGAAGCTTCCAACATGGTTCTTGTTGCTAAGAACTACTTTGGCTATTTTGGGGTTTTTGTTGTTCCAAATGAATTTAAGGACTGATTTTTCTATATCTGTGAAAAATGACCTTGGTAATTTAATGGGTATTGCATTGAATCTGTAGATCACTTTTGGAAGAATGGCTATTTTGATGATATTTATTCTGCTTATCTAAGAGCATGGGAAATCTTTCCATCTTCTAAAATCTTCTTCAATTTCTTTTTTCAGTGTTTTATAATTTTCCTTGTAGAGGTCTTTGTTGAGCATTTACTACACACTACACTGAACTAGGCACTGGAAATTCATCTTGTAAACCATACAAAAACTTACTTGAAAAAATAGAGTTCACATTCTCAAAACAGAAGTAAAATGAATAATGGAAAATAGATTAAATAGTGCCATAAAAGGGGGAGAGGGGACAAGATAGATAGAAAATTTAGTTGCCAGGCACTACATAACATAAATGGGGAAACTACATTTTAAGCTGAGGACTCTTTTGAACTAACAATAAACTATATCAAAAGTAAGAAAAGTAAGAAATGGATATGAGGGAGGGCTGCAGAGCCTCTGAGGTGGAGAAGAAAGTTGGAACAAAGGCTTCCAGAAGGGAAGTTTCACATATTTGAGGAACAGAAAAGATGGAGTGGCTGGGCATGAAGGAGTGCATGGGGAGAAAGTACCTGATATGTTATAAATGGTCAGAAATAGTTGATGAAAAAATAAATGTTACAAAACTCATGAAATATTGTTAGTATAATTAAACCATGATAATTAGGACTGAAATGAAGGCATAAAAATACAAGGTGATAAAAATGCTTGATTTTTTAGACTTTTATCTATAACATATTTACTGACAATATTGTGAGATACAATATAATATGTAGGTAAAAATAGAAGAACTCACTAATAACTCTGATAGATAACTCTTAAACTTGCAATACTTTTTAAGAGTTTAATTCACCCTTTGAGTATTACTACTTTTAAGTCAATTATTCTAATAAGTGTTAACAGAACTTACTGGAATTTATAAATTAAATAGAAAGACAGAAAGTAGATAGTAGTAGCAAAGTCCATTATCTATGTTGTCTTCATTTTGTTCTGTGATTGTCATGACCCTCACTTATTAAAAGGATTTTAGTAAGTTTGTTGAAGAAGCTGTGGGATCTTTTTGAAAAGTCAAGAAGTCAAAAGTCTTAATTCTGAAACTATCAACTTATATTTGATCAGGGCATAGACACAATAGACACAATACTATTTCAGTGTTTGTGTGTGTGATACTGGGAATTGAACCCAGAGGCACTCTACCTCCAACCTACAACCTTCGCTCTTTTTTTATTTATTTATGTTTTTCTTTTTTCTTTTGAGAGTCTTGCTATATTGCTAAGGATGTTCTTGCACCCACGATCCTCCTGTCTCAGCCTCCCAAGTACTGGAATTACAAGCGTGTGCCACCATGCCTGGCTCACAATTCCTTTTTTCTAAATATTTATATAATAAGACATTTGAGACTAAAATGTACAAAAATCATTCATCTAAAATTAAGTTAATACTAATCTGCTATTTCAGCAAATAATTTTTATTTGTAGGCTCCAAATTATTCTAAATATTTTTATTTTTTTTGTTTTGTTTTGTTTTTTTGTGGTGCTAAGATTTGAACCCAGGCATATTCTACCTCTGAGCTACACCCCAACTCTTTTTATTTATTTTATTTTATTTTAGTTTTTTTTTTTTTTTTTTGCAGAACTGGAGATTGAACCCAGGAGCATTCTACCTCTGACCCACACCCCTAGTCCTATTTTTTTATTATTTATTTTGAAACAGCGTCTCACCAAGTTGTGAAGGGCCTCACTAAGTAGCTGAGGCTGGCCATGAACCAGTGATCCTCTTGTCTCAGCCTCCCAAGTACTGGGATTACAAGTGTGCGCCACCAAGCCCAGCTCCCTTTTTTTGTTTTGCTAAGTTACTGTGTGCTGGCCTCTAACTTGCCTCAACCTCTCAAGTGCTAGAATTATAGGCATGTGCCACTACATGCCTGGCTCTAATATTTTTAGGTTACATAAAAGTATATATTTACTTGAAAATTTATTTACAACTATTTTATATGTTTATTTTGGAAGAAGTAAGAGAAACTGCTTAATTTCCATAGATGAATGATTGTTACTAAATGGGGGATTATAATCCTTTTATCTTGTGGGTATGATGGAGATGCATGTAGTCTATTGCTTAAAATCTGCACGTAACTTTTGAATTTGAGAGAAATCAATATGACATACCTCAAACATTATAAATGATATTATTGTATCAAATGGTTATACTAAAATAAAAGTGTGTGTCCTATAATGTTGTTTTAAAAATGACAACAAAAACAAAAACCCAAAGTCTTTCTGTGCTTCGTGCCCAGAAATTCTGATTCAGTATATCACTGATGCTGAAATATTTCTATGTATATTTTTAAATTCTGGTCATTATGGTATAGAATTTTTAACCAGATTTGGAGAAAAAAAAAAAAAAAAAGCAAATAAGCAAGTGTTGCCTTCGATCTCCTAGTTAGCCTTTAAATGTTTTCCAAAGAGGTAAGTATAGGAAGAAGACAGTATTGTTTCTCAAGAGCTATGGTTGAAGTTTTCCTTTATTGTGTAGAAGAAGAATGATGTGTTTTCAGTTTAAATAATCAAGCGTGTGTTATAAAATGAAAATGCACCCTAGCCGAAGAGTCATTATAGGGATTAAAAAAAAAAAAAACCC
>PVLC010031167.1:0-19209 GCA_004027655.1 Graphiurus murinus
TTATGATTCTTTATTTTCCTAGTTTTGGAAGATCTCTCTTTCAAATTTTACTCAGCTATACATACGGTTCTAGAAAACCCCCAATTCTTACCATAAGACTCGCTCCTTTTTCTCCTCCACTGTCTTACAAACAGAAGAAGCTTCAGTTGTTCTTGCTGCTAGCATTTGATTTCTCATTGCTTTGAATTTTAGCCATTTTAGTAGATGTGTAGTGCTATCTCATTTTAATATGCAATTTTCTAATGACATAACATGTTGAGAATCTTTTCACATACTTACTTGATATTTTTTATTTTCTTTAGTGAGGTACCTATTCAAATCTTTGCCTATATTTTAATCAGTTGTCCATTTTAAGTTTTAAGAGTTCTCTGTATATTTTGAATATCAGATTTTCATCGAATATGTCCTTTGCAAATATTTTCCATCAGTTTGTATCTAGTTTTTAATTCTCTCGAACTCTCAGTAAATATATGTATTCATGAAGACTAATTCTCTTGATCTTTTTACATTTTAATTTTTCTCTGAAACTTTCTGCCACTTATTCTTCTCCTGTGATTTCTCTTGTCATAGAAAAAAAAATTGTATGAGTAATTCACACTAAGATAGAAGTGCCTCATATCATTTATTTCCCAAAAGAGGACAACAGGGAAATGACAAGTCATAACATTACAAAATAAACCTCTGGTGATAGACTTTAATGCAAAGACTTGTGATATTCAAGCGAGAAATTTTTTGGAAGAGATGTTTTTTTCATGATCATTATCCCCAAATATTGATGACTGTGATGCATAGTTACAACCAGGAGTGTGTTTATTCATAGAATTCCAATTTTCTACAATGATTTTTTTGATACATGAGATACTTTAAAGACAAATAAAAGGAAATTTGGCTTTATTTGCTGGTAGTTACCTTAAAGAACTAATCTCAAAAACGCTAAGTTTTTAGATATAAGTGTATTCAAGAGGGAATTAAGTAACTCTCTGGTTGAGAGAATTATATCTGAAATTTTTGCTTGCAGTGAAAATGTAAATCAAATTGGCTTAGGCAAAAAGGAAGCCTTTTGGCTGTGCACCTGTGAAGGACAGGGGATAAGCTGTTGCTAAGTGTTGCTGTGATCTCCCTCAGCGCCTGTTTATTGGCTTGATTCTCAGAGAGGATCTATCCAAATGGTAGGAAATAGAGCTGCTCCAAGCCGCCAGTTTATATCCCCATAGTCCATAATCCAAAGGTGAGACCCCAAAGCTCTCTTTGTGTTTATATAGTAAACTTCATTGACAAGTACAATTGGGCGTTTTGAGCCGGGCGTGGTGGCGCACGCTTGTAATCCCAGCATTCGGGAGGCTGAGACCGGAGGATCCGGGTTCGCGGCCAGCCTCAGCTACCTAGTGAGGCACTCCGCAACTTAGTGAGACTCGGTTTCAAAATAAAGAATAAAAAAAATAGGGCTGGGGGTGTAGCTCGGAGGTAGAATACCTCTGAGTTCAATCCCCAGTACCAAAAAACAAAACAAAACAAAACAAAACAAAACAAAAAAAACCAAAAAAAAAACCAAACAATTGGGCATTTTGGGTAATGTGTAACATTCCTGGAGATGAAGAACTTTGTTCAATTAGGAGTCATGTGTCTACCTCTGTGATCTGGAGTGTGCTAAGTTCAACTCTGCTTCTACTGTGAGGATTTGGTTCCCAAGGTAAGAGAGCTTTTGTTGTTAGGAAAAAGGTGTGAAGCACTTTAGATAACAAAAACAACAGATGTTCAATTTCTACATTTCTTATCCTGCCTTCCATTATTCATTCCTTATCTTCAGGGTGCGCTTATCACAAACAGACCCTGGCTTTGAGCAACAGACTGCTTTGGATGACACACTGGTCAGATGCTGTAGGTATTTTTCTTGCTGAAACTAAAGATACATTTTATTAGTTATGCATGGAGAAGGTTAGAAGATTCAACAAAGAATGAAGAAAGCATTAGTTTATATATTAAATAGCCATTATTAGGCTTACAAAAGGATTTTATTTGCTCTATATTGTAAACAATTATTTGTAGAACAAGAAGATAAGACATGTCCATTATTTTTAGTATAATTGTGATAATTCTTGTATAGTTGGTTTCTCTGCCTTATGGTAACCAGGCAACAGGAATTACCACTAGGATGAACTGTGAAGACTAAATTTTTATTAAATTTTTAAAGATCACTTCTCTTAATTAACATTTTCTATCTCACCTTATTTTTTGTTATCTAAACCCTCAAACATGAACAAACTTTTAAGATTAAATGATATATTTTAATTAGTTCTTATTTTATTTAGTTTCTACTTAGATATATTTAGTCCGATATTTTTTTTCCCTCTACTTCTTCTGTTTTTCACTGAGCTGGGCAAATAATTTGTTACAAATAATATTGATATAGCCCTAAGTCAAAATTTCTGGATTGGATGCTATTTTTCCAATTGCTCTTTCTGTGACTTTAGGTAGATTATTGGACCTCTGTGATCCCCAATCTAACTATAAAATGAAATAATAAGAGAGAAATCTCATAAGAGATAATGGAAATATAAAAGAGGGACCTCATAAGACTGCTGGGAACATTCATTGAGATAATGAGTGCAATCCATTTGGCATATGCCTTGGTACTCAGTGAGCGTTCAGTCAATGTTAGTTTATATTAGCTATATTAATATTTATCTGTGCAGAGATGCATAAGATTTCTGACTACAGTAATTATTGTCTTTTTTACAGTAATTATTAATGTTAACTCTCTGCTTAAAGGGCTCACTGCCTCAGGTCTGAAACTGTCTTTTAGGACATCCAGTTCCAGAAGGAAGGTGAATATTTCACACTCAACTCCTGCGGGAACTGGAGGTGTGTAGGGAAGGAGTAATTTAAATTAGATGCTCCAAAAGTCATTGGTGAATGCAATTAAGAATCATCCTATACTTTGAGGTAAATACCTAATGACTGAAGTGCTCATTTCAGAATAAAATTATGTGAAACTTTTATATGTTGCTGTAGAATCTATTATAGTGTTATCTTTTTCAATAGTTTTATTCTGCTTTTCTTTATTTATATGGGGGTAAATTTATATTTTACATCAACTAATCATGAAAAGAATCCATCAGTTCTTATTTTAATTTATAACTTTCACATCTCAAAGAAAGGAATCTGCCCACCAATTTGTTGGTACATGTGCAATGAAACATGAACAAGAAACATACAAGTTTGGGAACTTCTGTAATCTATTTGGCATTTTGTTGTCATTTAACTTTGTATTACACTCAACTATGTAAACTAATGGTATAAATGAGATTGCTACATGTGTAATCTACATGTACTATTTGCACAGAATTTATTTTCAAATGTTTCAGAGCATATATAGTTTGTGTAAATGAAAGTGTAATCTCATATTGTTCTCACCAACTGCAAACATTTAAGTGTCTTCTATATACAGTAAATTAGGAAATACTGTGAGATACTAATAACTAAAAAAAAAAAAAAAAAGAAACAACCAGCTAATGTTGAGTAATATAATATGTGCCCTCAATAATATTTTTACATTGAATTCAAAAGAAGATTACACATCTGTATATTTAATGGTCCTTGGAAAATGTAAAAATTATACTATTCAAGGATAATTCAAGGATAATGATGCTATGAGGAATCCAATTTCTGTTTTTAAGGAGATGACCTTTCTTGGAGAAAACAATTGGATTTCCTGAAAACTAAACATTTCTGTGCATCAAAAACCTATCAACAGAGAAGGCAACCAACAAATGGGAAAAATATTTGCAAATTATCTATATGGTAAGGGACTCAACAAAGAAGGTACATGAGTGACCACTAAACATGTGAAAAGATGCTCAATATAAAGAATCATCAGGGAAATGCAAGCCAAGATCTCAATGAGATGCCACCTCACACCACTTAGGATCTCTACTATCAAAAAAAAAAAATCTAGAAACCTAGGTGTCCATTAATGGACAAATGAATAAAGAAAGCACAAGGTAATATTCCGCCATAAAAAGAATGAAACTGTCAATGGCAGCAGCATGGATGAAACTGGAGGACATTATGTTAAGAAAAAGGGTGTGGTGGAAGAGGAGGGAAGGAGGATGACTAAAGAGTACAGGGTGCAGCTGGCTGGGAGGAATAACTTATAATGTACTACAGTATACTAGGATAACTGTAGTTGACAACAATTAATTGAATATTTCAAAATAAGCACAGAGGATTTTGAATATTTCCAACACAGAAAACCTAAGTGTCTGAGGCAACAGATTCTCCATTTTCTCTGATTTGATCATTACACATTGCCTACATGTACAATTACTACATGTCAAATTAATAAATAAACTTCAAAATAACAAATATTGGTGAGGATGTGGGGAAATGGAAACCTTGAACATTGTAGGTAGGCATGCAAAATGATACAGCCACAGTATGGAAATTTCTCAAAAAGTAAAAATAGATTGACCATAGGATCAAGCAATTTCACTTCTGAGAAAATATCTCAAATTATTGAAATTAGGTTCTTGAAGAGATCATTATATAACCATATTTTTGGCAGCACTATTCACAATAGCTAAAATGTGGAAGGAACTCACGTGTCCATTAACAAATGAATGGATAAACAAAATATATTAGAATATTATTAAAGCCTTTAAAAGGAAGGAAATTCTGTCATACGGAATAACATGGATGAATTTTGGAGACATTCTGCTAAGTGAAATAAGTCAATTACAAAAAGACAAATATTGTATAATTCTAATTATATGAGGCATAAATCACAAAGTAAGAAATCAGAGATAGGCATGATGGTGCACATGTATAATTCCAGCACATGGGAGGCTAAAAGAAGATATCACTGGTTTGAGGCCAGCCTCAGCAACTTAGTGAGACCCTCAGAAATGTAGCAAGACTGTTTCAAAATAAAATAGGGATGGGGTGGTAGCTCTGAGAGTGCCCCAGGGTTCAATCCCCATTACCAAAAAAAAGAAAATAAAGTAGAATAATGGTTGACAGAATGACAGAGACTGGTGGTTGAAGAGAGTAGGAAGATATTATTTAATGAATACAGAGTTTTATTTTTGCAAGATGACAAGTGTTCTGGAGACAGATGTGGTTAATTGTTGTACAATAATATGAATATACTTAATGCCACTGAACTGCATACTTAAAGTGGTTAAGGTGGTAAATTTTATGTTATATGTATCTTCCCACCATAAAAAAGTGGTATAATTTGATTACAATTTTTTTTTCTTCTTTTGTCTTACTGGGGGTTGACCCAGGGGCATTCTACCTATGAGATATACATCCTGCTTTATTTTATTTTTTACTTTGAAACAGGATCTCACTAAGTTGCAGAGGGCCTCACTAAGTTGCTGCAAACTTAAGTTGCTAAATTGGCTGCAATCTTGCGATCCTCCTGTTTCAGTGTCCCATGTATTGGGATTATAGATATGAGCCACCATGCTCTGCTACAAATTTCTTTTAAGCAATGTTCTCAACACATCATTTCTTTCATTTGGGACTCATTTTCCATTTGAGCTTTGTTGGAAATAAACTGAATTTATAATCTAAAAAATTTAAGAATAATGATATTTTATATTTCAAATTTCTTTCAAATTGGAATATAATATGAATTTACTCCTCTGATATTTAGCTGTTTTGGACCAGTCTTATGCACAATTTGTCTGAATTTATGAAGGCTTTTGATACAGCTTAAATTTTTTTCAGGTAGGTTTGTGGAAAGTAATTATCTTCTGTTTGAAAACATGAGCTGTGATATCTAGACATATGAGATCTGACATTTACCAGTAACTGCTTCTGACATGGTTTTCATCATTGATTTTCTTTCCTCTCTTCCACTTGCTGCTTATTGTACTTTCCTCATTTTAGATGCACAGAAGAAAAATATTCAGTTTATCTCTTATGACACACTGTGAACAATAGTTCTGCCAATACTAGATGTAGAATGTAGGTAGAAGTATGTTTCACATGACAACCAATTCTTGATTTGAACCTAAAAACCCTAGTCAAATGAAGCCAGGGTTGAGATTCTCATTTGCTGTTATGGAGAGCAATTCTCTTCTTTGCATTCTACCCCACGCAGAACCTCCTGATGTTACAGAATGCTGACAAGGGAGGTTATATACATGGCCTACTTTGGCATTGCTGTGTTCCACTAATCTCAGGGCATAAAGTTCCCACCATCACACACAGAAATAAACATCATTCAACCCTGATAGGTTCTACCAGCATAATTGATGTAGAATTTCTTAACTTCTTGTCTTTGACCTTACAAATTTCACTTATTTTGATTTAGGCATGCTGTCAAATCATGTGAAGGACTTTTGAAAGATTCTGAATGCTTTGTTGTTCTCTAACCATTTTCTGTTTCTTTTTTCTTTTTCTTTTTCTTTTTTTTTTTTTGACGGTATTGGGGATTGAACTCAGGGGCATTCTACCTCCGAGCTATACCCCCAGCCCTATTTTTTATTCTTTATTTTGAAACCAAGTCTCACTAAGTTGCGGAGTGCCTCACTAGGTAGCTGAGGCTGGCTGCGAACCCAGATCCTCCGGTCTCAGCCTCCCGAATGCTGGGATTACAAGCGTGCGCCACCACGCCCAGCTCCATTTTCTGTTTCTTTAAGAAGTTTATAAAAGGATAAAAGTGAGTACTTTTTCTTCATATAACATTTCAAGAGACCAAAATTGTAGGAAGGAAAAAGCAAAAGGAAAAAGTAAAGTTTTCCTTTTCCAGGTCTTCTTTCTCTGTTTCAACCCCACCCCACTTTCCTAGTTGAATTGGATAGTCTACCTTATTTTAGCCTTAACTGTCAGTCTCTCTCTGCTCACATGCACAAGCAACACTCAGTTTTAGGAACATAATCACCTTCTATTACCTTTGTACCTCCTCTTGTTATATTACTAAATAATAATTGTTAAGAAAATTTCATATTTCACTGCATGTAAATTTACCTTAAGAGCTATATGGAATTATTTTGCATATATACATCATCATTTATTAACTAATTATCAGTTTCCTATTGCTTGCTGTTTCCAAGTTTTCTAATACTGTAAGATGTGTGTGTGTGTGTGTGTGTGTGTGTGTGTGTGTGTGTGTTTCAGCATTCAAGTAACGTTTAGGGCAAAGAGAATATTCACCTTGAGTTTGCTAGTAGTTATTGCCCATGAGGCTTTTATAACTTTGGGCTTTCCTCTAATAGTATGGGAGAGTTCCCATTTTTTCCAAGCTCTTGCTTCCATTGAATATTATCAATATCTTTCCTTTTTGCCTATCTGATAAAATCCAGATCTAATCATTAGTGGAAGCTCGGCATTTTTCATATGTTAATTGTCCATTTGTCTCATTTCAGCCTTTTTTTTTTTTTTTTTTTTTTTTTTCGGTACTGGGGACTGAACTCAGGGGCGTTCTACCTCCGAGCTATACCCCCAGCCCTATTTTTTATTCTTTATTTTGAAACCGAGAGTCTCACTAAGTTGCGGAGTGCCTCACTAGGTAGCTGAGGCTGGCCGCGAACCCGGATCCTCCGGTCTCAGCCTCCCGAATGCTGGGATTACAAGCGTGCGCCACCACGCCCGGCTTCATTTCAGCCTTTTGATAGTGGTCCCTTTCCACTTTCTACTGCCACTGCCCTCTCTTGGTTTAGGTCTTGAGTGCCATTTACATTAGGATTGCATATTTTCCCAAATCTTTTCAACCTTTCCTGTAGTATAGGTCTTACCTTTGCTCTGTTTAAAACCTATCTATCTATAGCTGCTTCTTCAGCCAGCTAAAATATGCATAACTTAATATAATATTCATCTGGTCTGGATCTAGCTCTCAAGGCTTTTCCACTATTTCTTTTCCTTCTTCTATCGGGGAGAAGAAATTACATTTACTTAATATGTCCTGCACCTTTCTGCCATTCTCAAGTTATTCTCTCAGTCTGGAGGGTCCTGTCCCTTTCTGTATAAAGTCCACCTTTCTTTCCAAATTTGACCCAAAGGGCAACTTTTTATAGCACTCCCCCTGATCTAATCCTTCATTCCCACTTGCTAAATAGAATTAACTTATCCTTCTCTATGGCTCCTTTGTTATTCTCTATCAATATGAAGCATGCTAACTAATTCCCAGTCCTGAGAGAGGAATCCTATTGCACGGAGACAAGCAAAGATCATCATCATGTCATGTCAACCACCAGAAATAGGAGTCCATACATTTATGCCCACTGCATCCTGAACTACTATTTAGGTCCATCATGAACTGATGACCAGTTTGTCCGAGTCTGGAAAGATGGAATGCTCTCACATAAGTGAGTTTATCACTTACAGATAGGCAGCAAGAGACAGAAAGTCTTGGATCGATTGTGAGCTTGTCCCCTAAGTATCAATACAGCCATCCAGGCTGGAAGAAGTCTTGACTGAGTGTGTCTCACAGCTGAGGCACCATAAAAGGCAGTCTTCCTTGGTTACATACTTCAGTAGCTTCAGGACTTACTGGGAAAAGCTGTGAAGGACATCTTGCTTCCAGAAGAAAGTGGGAAAAGACCTGGGTTGTCCCAGGAAGTTCCTCCCGAAATCAAGATGTTACATTCCCTAGAGGTGAGGAACAAGACACAGCTGTGCCTCTCAGTTTCTCCCATTTCTCAGCACACTGCATTCCCAGCATGTTCTACAATGATTCTTGAGAACTACAAAGAAGGAAGAGGAGAACACTAGGTTGGTTGGAGGCCATCTGGAGAACTATTCTGCAGTTAAATGCTTGGTCGAATTATTCAGTGAGGCCATCTGATCCTGGACTTTTCTTAGGAGGTTTCTGATTATTGTCTCAATTTCTTACTAAGTGTAGATATATATTTTTTATTTCTTCATGATTCTATTTTGGTAGATTATATGTTTATAGTAGTCTCTTATAATCCTTTTTATTTCTGTGACATCAGTTATAATACCCTCTATTTCATTTCTAATTTGAGTTGTCTTTAATTTTTTTCTTAACCTAGCCAAGTATTTGTGTTGTATTGTTGTTTGAGATATTTTTGACTCTCTCTATTTCCTCTACCATTTTTGACATGGTAGAGGAAAATATCCTATGGGAAGTAGGGACAATAGAAACTATATATAAAGTTGACACCCATATGTCTAAATACTGAATGATTTCTACTGTGTGAAATTCAGATAATCTTGAGACTATAATACTATGGAATTTTATTTCTGCAAAATTTTTGAGAAGATAATTTGTCTCAATCAATTGCCTATGTTCTTAATGGAGAGGATACATATATATCATAAAAGACTAATTATATTCTGTATTTTCATAGAGGTAAATTTCATACAATGCCAAAGTATTATTCAGTGTATTCTTTGGCACTGATAGGCATTTTCAAAAAGAGGCACTTCAGTTTTCTGTGTCTCAAAGTTTATATTTAATTTTCTTCATTTTTTTTACTTAATCAGCCTCTTATTAGTTTTGTTAGCAAGAATTCCTTTCCTGTGCAATGTCTCTCTTGGTTATATTTGCATTAGGCAATTACCTGTTTGCATTTTGATATTTTTCACTATTTGGAGAGATATACATATTCTTGAGGGAAATCAAGTTTATTTCCAGTAAAATGGGAAACATTTCTGCATAAAGAAAAGTAGTTATGTTCTGAGAGTAGAGGTTTAAAGTTTTATGCAAATCCTCAAATACCTGTAGAACTAAAGTGACCTGTGTAGTAGGGATGTTTCCATGTGAAAATATGCTACAATTTTAGATACATTGTCTCATAAGGATTATGATGGCCAACCTTTAAGTGGATGTTTTCTAGACATATATTATACATTTTACTCATAATGGAAGGAAAATAGGTCTTGGACTTGGGAAGAAGATGCTCTGTCTCCAATGCTGGACTGTTCAGGTTACCCATTATAATTATATTTTGCTTTTCACTAAGACCTTGTAAACAAAATATTATGGTTCTATCAACATTTTAAATATGATGGCTGAAGTTATTATTGAAATACAAACTTTAGCATAGATTTAAGGTTTTTTTCCCCTCAAGATCCTTTTTTTTTTAAAAAAAGCCACTTTGTCAGGTGTGTTGGTGCACACCTATAATCTCAATACTTGGGAGGAGGATCACAGATTTGAGGACAAGATCAGCAGCAACCTAGTGAGACCTTGTCTCACAACAAAAACTAGACAGGGCTGAAGGGTTGGGGTGTAGCTCAATGGTAGAATGCTTCTGATTTTAACCCCCAGACACACACACACACACACACACACACACACACACACACACACAACTTCAGTCTTTCAACATTTATTATCACCTATCAGAGAGAGAGAGAGAGAGAGAGAGAGAGAGAGAGAGAGAGAGAGAGAGAGAGAGAGAGAAAGGGTCATTAAGCACTCATCCATAGTTTAGCCCCTGTTCCATTCTTTAAGGAACTAAGGAACTATTCTGTTTTGCTTAAAATTAAACAAACAATGATTACACAAGTTCCACCCTAACCCAGATAATTTCATTTAAAGTCAGTTTTTCTAAAATGGAATGAAGGTACTCTAGAGAAGCTGAAACATCTCCTTCTTCAGTCAACATGTTAGGATGGGCAAGAGAAGCAGTCGTTCCCATTTTCTTTATCTCCTAGAGTCTGGAATAGTCCCTCAGTTGTGTAGCCTAACTGAAATGAGCCCACCTCCCCTGACCTCTGACTCTGGGGAGAATCATAGCAGGTCTACTCATTCCCTTCTGTTTAGTGAGTTAGGATGAAGGCAGAGCCCAGGAACTACCTGATGTGAGTTAACTTTGGGCCACTTCCCGGTGGCTATGTGTGTACATCTCTGTGTGTGTGGAAGGACAATGCTCCAGGAGAATGAACTTTGAATTTCAGTCGCTAGGAAAGTGTCATTTTGGAGGGTTGCAAGCAGTTCTTCCCAGCTATGATAGAAACTGTGCTGTGTATTTGTGGAAAATTGCTGTTTTACCAACTGGCATTTCACTAGGAGGCATGTGATACATGTAGATATTAGATATATTCTCAGGTAGAGCTAGAGAATTGTTCCAAGTGTGGACTCTTAGATCCAAGATGTTAAAGATTCAATTTCATTATATCAGTTCAGATTATCATTAGTAGACTTGGGGAACTGTTAGAGTTAGTTTGTGTTTCCTACCTTGCATTTACACTGCCTTATATCTGAAAATACTGTGTGTTCTCAGGACATCTTTTCCAGGAGATCATGAGGTTTGTCTAATTTGGAGGAAGTACTACAGTGGTTTGGGTCTGGGCTGGGCTTGACTACCTGGTATGGACTGGTGATACTTCACCTAGAGTGATATTTAGAATAAAATGTCTAAGCTTTGAGAAAATATTGTAAAATATGACTTCTCTAGGCCTTGGAGTTTTGTCATAACTTGTAAATAGGGGTGGGGAATTTTTCCAAATAATTGGACATCATCAAGAAGGACTTGATCTGGAGGAGGAGGAGGAAGAGGAGGAGACCTTTTCTTAGGATGAATGAAGAGTTAGGGTCCTGGGCTCAAGGTGTGCTTGGGGATTCTTAATTGGGACCATTCTTATCCCATATTGCCACCAGAAAGAAGCCTGAAATGACTGTCCA
This sequence comes from Graphiurus murinus, assembly GCA_004027655.1. Classification (NCBI taxonomy): domain Eukaryota; kingdom Metazoa; phylum Chordata; class Mammalia; order Rodentia; family Gliridae; genus Graphiurus; species Graphiurus murinus. The sequence goes on from PVLC010031167.1 coordinate 11,603, forward strand.
ATCATTCCGAAAAGATGCTGTGCTAGATGTGGATGAAATGTTGAAGAGGAGGTGGGGAAAGGGAGAAGAAAGGGAGTAGGAAGGAGGATATATAGCTCCTCTTTGTTAGTTTAATTACATGATTAAAATAAACATTTGCAACCTATGGTCAAGTGGATTAAGTGCTGCAGCAGAAAGGTACATGATACTTATGTGAATTTGAATAAGTTACCAAGTTAGGTAGACCTGAAGACCCTTTCCTGAGAAAATAACAAACTGAGAACTAAAACATGAGAAAGTACTAACTTACATGAAATAGTAAGGCAAGAACTTTGTGTAAAGAGAAAACTAGTAACTACAAAGGCTTTGTGTTAAGGGGAAGCATAAAGAATGTACAAGTCTGAGAGCAGAGCCGCATGACTGGAATAGAGAGAGAAGCCAGTATGTATTGAGGCTGGAGAACATAGTAGCTATGCTGGTAAGACTGTAGGCATTTGTATAAACTTTTTAAGAAGCTTTATCTTCACCCTTAGAGTAATGATGAATCCTAGTTTTAAGAAGAGGAAGAGGGCTGAGGATGATCAGATTTGGATTTTGAAAGTATTTCTCTTTTTGAGTTTTACCGATTTTTCTTAGTTTTGGAGCTAATCATGTTGAGAGAGGGGAGGATCCTGTAAGTCAGTTATGCTGGAGCTCAGATCACCTTTTGCACTCTTGATCAGTAGTAGATTTGCAGAACAAGTAAAGGTTCTCTGGACAGTTCTAGATATTCCTAAATGAGGAACCCAATAGAAGTAGGAATGTCTGCACAACGGGGCCTCATATATATTGTCCACTATCTTGAAAAGATGTGGCTTTATTTAGCAGTCATAGGCAAGTCATATCTGGAGAAACATCCATACATGCATACAATTACACTGAGATCTTTCTGCATGGCTGTCAATGAAATAGCAAATTTAGATACTAATATTTCAATTTTATTAAATATTTTTCTACAGTATCATTTAAAATGGTTTATTCTACAGTATTACAGGACTTACTATGACTTATTTAAGCAATGGTTTGCTAATAGCTATTTGTATTATTTCTTAGTTTTTATCATTGTAAGTTATTTTGTGACGTATAGTTACATCATTGCACGACTCGCCCAGGGAATGGGGTAATGAGGAGGAGGATGTGCATTTTAACTTCCTTTATGTATAATGGTAAATTCACCATTTTTCCTTGTCCACTTGATCACTCATCTGCAGTATAAAAGACCTTGCCAAACAAATAATTATATTTTTTCTTTTTCTCAATTCTATAAGTAAAATTTGGATCTCCTTTTAATTAGTATGTCTCAAAATTTAAAAATCAAATCAGAAAAAAATCCTAGAGAGTATCTAGTCTAACTAACTCTTTTACAAAGCTCTCAGAAGTTATGCCTTGGGTTGTACTCATCATCTCACAGCTAGCAAGTAGCAGAACAGGGATCACAAGATGCTTCTGGATCTTATCCCAGTGCTCTTCCCACCAAAACGAACTCAGCAGAGGTCCCTGCTGTGGCTCTTTAGCTGGAAGCAGCCAAGCACAAGACAGTGGGGAGAGCAGGGTTTTGTCCAAGCAAAGACAATGAAGTTGCTGAATGCAGCCTATAGAAGCAATTAGTGAATCCAGGTTCCTGGAACCTTCTGTTTAGGGAGGAGCTCATGAGCATGGACTATCCTACAGAAAGGGCTGGTTATCCTACTTTTAGAAGCTCCTCTGAGAGGAGGTTAAGCTAAGCAGAACCAACTTGGAGGTCATCATACTTCTTGCCAACCCCCACTGGAGTCTCGGTAGGGTCAGTCCTTCCTGGCAACAGGGCATAGGAAGGATTTAACCTCCTTCCTGGTACAGAGGGTAACAATGGCTCATCAAGACATTGGGCCATCTGGAGTCCTATAAAATGTAGGAAGAAACTTGAGTCATAAACTAATACTCCAAATCATCATCTGACCCTTAGTTTTAGTTTGTGAGGAGTGCTACTGGCAAGGAAGGTTGTCTTCAGTTTCCTTTTGGCCTGTTCAGTCTCTTTTGTGCACCTTCATTATCTTTTGCCATGTCATTATCTTGAAGTCCTGTTTATATCCTGTGCCCTATTTGCCTTTCACCAAATCTAGAAACAATTTCCTTTTCTATAGAGTTTTGAAGTACAAGCAACAGACAAGGCTAATCCAAGGGTAGAGAATCATTTCAGAAAACAGAATGGAGTGAAACAAATATTGAACCCAGGCCAAATAAACTTAGAATCATAGGAGCCAATTGGAGCTATCATGAATACCTCTTATCTGACTGTGGGATAAAGGCAGGTGCTGGGTTTGGGCATCAAAGACAATGGCTTGACTCCAGCCTTCCTTTCTGTTTTTTGTTTTGTTTTGAAACAGGCTCTTGCTAAGATGCTGAAGCTGGCCTCAAACCTGTGGTCCTCCTGTCTTAGCCTCCTAAGTACTGAGATTACGGGTGTGGGCTACCATGCCCAGCTCTAGCCTTCCTTTCCAGTCTCATGCACACACTCTTCACTTCACAGCATTAGATTGATCGGCTCTTGTCTTGGAATGCCTGGTTATTTCTGCCTCTGGGACATTGCCATCATCCCTGGCTAGAGTACTTCTTCTCCAAACCCATTCACCTATTTGAAATCTCTCCATTATGCCAATCCTATTCACCACAGCCTGCACACCTTTCTACTTCTCCTGAAGCCACTCATTTAATATTTATCACGTATTGAATTTCAGATACTCAGCTTTTCATGGACACATATTTTGCCTGTAGCTCTCATTGTAAGTTACTTTGATAAAGGAAAAAGGTACTGTGCTTCTGATGGCTTTGTAATGTATCTACTTGACTTGGCCAAATTGGATTATCCAGAGTTCCCTGTCTTGTGTGTTTCCAGTTAGAGTGGACCACAAGAGAGAGGTTTGTGAAAGATTTAGAAGAAAGCAAAGCCATGGCTATTTTGTAGCTCACATGGTCTGTTGCTGATCCCCATTGCTATGAGGCATTGACTGGGCCTGCGACTGTCCCACTACTGCCTGGGTCCTCCTCCACATGTATGTGTTTAGCTTCCTAACAAAGGGACTCAGCTTTTGAAGGACAGCCCTACTGCTAAGGTCAGAAGCAAGAGAACTCACACAGATTTCAATTCACCTTGTGATTGAGAGTCCCAGTTTTATCTTGCTTTTCCCCACCATACATCTGCTATAAAACCAGACCTGTTTTGCAGGCCACACAGTGTGCCAATCATTGAAATTGTGAGTTTTGCAAAAGAAAAAATGTTATTCATGAGGTGGCCAAAGTGGAGATGGGAGAGCAAGTTTGAAGTCTACTCCTTGAGGACAGAATTTAGGGATATTTATTGGACAAAGAACTAGGGTGATTTAAAGTGTGGGGAAGGAGACTACAGGTGAAGTAATCAGTGGTCTGCACATGCATAGTCAATTTTAATGGCTCTCATAGAACACAAGTTCAGAATATGGTGGCATTAGCATGACCTACCTGAGGGTGGAGTTCCCAGCTTCCCGATGTCAAAGAGGTCACCCTTGTGACACCTGCACATGCCCAAGCGAAGAGTCAATAGTTCAACAAAAAAGGCCATAAAGTCCCTCAGAGGTAATCTATGTCACTATTATCATCATGACCCATCATAATCATCTATTGTTCAGGTATGTGACCTCCGAAGTGGGTGATTTTATTTATTTATTCATTCATGGTTTATTGGTGTATTGTAATTATACATCATAGTGAGGTTCCATGTGTTAAAAACATACATGTACACAGCTATTTCTGTATTTCCCTTCACATTCCTCCCCACTCGCCCTCCTGCCTCCCCATACAAGTTAGTGAGATTGATAATAATACCTTCACATATTGCCATAGTATCATTCGAACCGTTTCCTTCCCCAGCCATCCCTCTTTTTCATCTCTAACCCCATTTTTATTTTGCTTTCCAATTAATCTACTGGTCTACTTTTGCATTATTTAAAATCCTTTATGTTTCCTATTTTCTCTCTAACTTCCACAAATGAGAGAAAAACATACCACCCTTGATTTTCTGATACTGATTAATCTAACTTAGCATAATATTCCCCATTTCCATTCATTTTCCTACAAGTGGCATAATTTTGTTCTTCTTTATGGCTGAGTAATTTCATTGTGTGAATAAACCACATTATCTTTATCCATTCATCTGTTGAAGTACACTTGGGTTGGTTCCATAATTTGGCTATTATGAATTGTGCTGCTACAAATATGGGATGCATATATCACTATAATTTTCTGATTTGTAAATATAGCAAGGAGCACTATAGCTGGGTCATATGGTGGTTTAATATCTAATATTTTGAGGAATATCCAAACGGATTTACATAATTGTTGTAATAAATGACAATTCCAGCCAGGCATGGTGGCACATGCTTGTAATCCTAGAACTTGGGAGGTTGAGAGAGAAGATCTCAGGTACTAAGACAGGCTCAGCAAGTAGTGAGACTCTCATCAACCTAGAGAGACCTTGTTTCAAAATAAAATTAAAAAATAGGGACGGGGTTGTAGTTTGAAGGTGGTATACCCCTAGGTTCAATTCCCAATAACATATGTGCGTGCGTGCACGCGCACACACACACACACACACACACACACACACACACACAGAGAAAAAAATGACAATTCCACCAACAGTGCATACGAGTTCTATTTCCCCTTTATCCTCACCAGTATTTCTTATTGTTTGTATTCCTGATGATAGTCATTCTAACTGGAGTTAAGTGGAATCTCATGTAGTTTTGATTTGCATTTTCCTGATTGCTAGTGATGCTGAACATTGTTTCATATATCTGTTGACCAATTGTATTTTGAGCAATTGTATTTCTCCTTTTGAGAAGTGCCTGTTCATTTCTATTGCCCTTTGTTCTTCTTCTCCTCCTCCTCCTCTTTCTTCTTCTTCTTCTTTTTGGTACTGGGTCCTGAACCTAGGGGTGTTCTCTGAACCATACCTCCAGCCCTATTTTATTTTTTTTAAAATTTGAAACAGGGTTTCACTAGGTTGCTGAGTCTCACTACATTGTCAAGGCTGCCCTTGAAACTGATTCTCCTGTCTCAGGAGAAGAAAGAGAATATATGAGAGAAATCAGGCAAAAAGTATCAGGACTTATGAAGGTAAACTATCATGTCATGATTACCAAAAAGAAAAATGGAGAGAAATCATGATAAACAACCACCACAGTGGAAGTATTAACAGAAATAAAACAGAAAAGTAGGAGAATCCTTATGGAGGAAAATTAACAATTGGCAAGGACAGACTGTCTCAGATCCATTAGTGTTTCAGTAATTTTTGTCATAGTGAATCTAGGCCCAAAGAAATACTTAACAGTTTTGCTTATTAAGTAATTAGGTCCAACCAACTTAATGAGTATTTATGTCTTAACAACTCAAACTTTGAATCAAATTGGATGCCTCTACCCTAATTTCTGTGGCATATTAATTTCCACATGTTATTTGTTTTTTTTAATCATAGTCACTGCAGAAAATAGAATTGCACAAAAATATGACATCTTAAAAAGAAATATAGCTATTTGTCTTGGTTAACATTCTTAATTTCTATAATTCAAAGCGACTGACCACACAACTTAGAGGGAGAAAAGTGTACTTTGCTTGCAGTTTTTGGAGATTTGGGGGTTCAGTCCACATGGGGTTGGTGTCTGCAGAGCTCAAGGCATGGTGATGGGAAGCAGAGAGAGGGGGAGCACACAAATCTCTGCTCTCCCATCACAGAGAGGGGAGGAGAGGACCTTATATAATCCCCAAGGCCATATCACCAGGGATTCCCCACCCCTTTAGCAACCAAACCCAGCTTCCAACATGGCTACATTGTTCCATGAGGGCCAGGAGGACATTCTAAATCCAAACCATTGTATTATCTAATATTGAAACTTTGAACTCTCTCAAGCTAGTAGTTTACATAGTATTGAAAGATGTTATGCTTCTCTTAATAATTAAAAACTAGGCACGGTGGCACATGCTTGTAATCTCAGTAGTTGGTTTGAGACAGGAGGATTGCAAGTTCACAGCCAGCTCCCTCCAGCAACTTAGCGAGGCCCCCCCGCAACTTAGTGAGACCCTGTTACAAAATAAAAAATAAAATAGGATTGAGGATGTAGCTCAGAGGTAGAATGCCCCTGGGTTCATTCCCCAGTAACACACACACACACACACACACACACACACACACACACACAAATTGAGAGTATTTTATGGTGCCCCTGCTAGTTTGTTAAGCCGCTCTGGGGGTACCTTGGCACACACACTGGGAACTGTAGACTAGGATTTTGAAAAAGTAATGGAAGGAATTGTCAGAAAACAAGGATTTAATAGGAAAATATTTTTAAAAGAAGTATGGAGATTGAATGCATAAAATATGTATATATGTATTTTATTTATTTGTTTATTTTTTGTGTTAGGGATTGAACCCAGGGGCATTGTACCTCCAAGCTATGCTCCAATCCCTATTTTATTTTTTATTTGGAAACAGGGTCTTTTAAGTTGCTGAGGGTTTTGCTAAGTTGCTGAAGCTGGCTTCAAACCTGTGATCCTCTTATTTCAGGCTCCTAAGTATAGGAGTACTGGGATTACAGGTTTGGTCACCATGCCCAGCCACAATATAGATTTTTAAAATTTATTCATTTATTAATATATTCAAAAGATATTTACTGAATACCTATCTTGTGACAGACTAGGTGTTATTTTGGGAATGGAGTATATCACGGCAAATGAGGTGGATATAGTACCTGCCTTCAAATAGCTTTCAGTCTAGTACAGACACCAGGCACTAGAAAAAAAGTGAAATTATTATAGGAGGCAAACATGGAGCTCAGAAATAATATGAAGTGAAATTCCCCATAGTCTGAAGGCTAGGTCAAGGCTCCTTAGGGAAGTGTGTTCTTATCCGAGACACAAAGAACAAATAGACTTAGCCAGAAGAAACAGTTGGCAGAAGAAATGTTCCAAGATGAGGAATCAGCATCCCCACAGGGCCAGAGACTGGGAAGGTCATGGCTTTAAAAGCCCAGAAAGAATTTCAGGATGCCCAAAGCATTAAAATTGAAGGAGCTGAAGTTGGAGAGACAGATACCATACCGTGAAATGCTTTGTAAAACACTTGGAAGATTGTCTAGTATTCTAGACAACAGTCTGACAGGTTTTAAGAAATAGAATGACTAACAAGTTTATACTGAAAGGATCACATTGACTAGAGGGTGGAGAATTGATTGCAGGAGAACCAGAATGACACAGAGAGAGGAATTAGGAAGCTGTTGAGATAGTCAGGTATTAGATAAGGTGATGGCTGGGGTGCAAATGTTAGTGCCATTTCTCTAATCCCCCAATAATATGGATTTGGATGAGATCCCAGACACAGATGGAAGGATTAATTGTTCTCAAATTTAAGCATTCATTAGAATCACCTACAGGGTCCCCACTTCCAGAGTTTCTGAGTGGGTAGGCCTCAGCTAGGGTCAGGGGACATGGATTTCTAATAAATTACTTGTTGTTGCTGATTTGGGAACTAAAGTGTAAGAATCACTAGCCTAAAATATGGAAATATGGATTAACAGAAG
>PVLC010031168.1:0-18973 GCA_004027655.1 Graphiurus murinus
TTTTTTTTTTGTGGCACTAGGGATTGAACTCAGGGGCATTCTACCTCCGAGCTATACCCCCAGCCCTATTTTTTATTCTTTATTTTGAAACCGAGTCTCACTAAGTTGCAGAGGGCCTCACTAGGTAGCTGAGGCTGGCCTCGAACCCAGATCCTCCGGTCTCAGCCTCCCGAATGCTGGGATTACAAGCGTGCGCCACTACGCCCGGCTCCCTTGGTACTTATTTTTGATGAGGAAATATATGTACATGGTGCAAAATTCAAAAGACAACTTCCTCTGTGCAGGTGTCCTCACCTTTGCAGATGTCTGCTTAGATGTTATCCCAATGAGGCCACCCCAGAACTCAGCCTATTTTCATTACTTAATTTCCAAAGCATTTAACACCATGAATACGTTATATTACAGTTATTTAAATATGACCTGTCTCTACTGGTAGGACTGTGAACTCCACATAGGTGGGTCTCCAGTCCTCAGACTGGAGCCTGGCAAGTGGTAGATATTTGGTACAGACTGGATGAATACAAAGCAGATACAGTGAGAAGAGTCCTGTATATTCTTAACTTAGCTGCTATTGTGGGAATCATGTGTGATATTCAATTTAAGATACTTTTCATCCTAGATTGGTCAACCTTTGATCTAGTCAAGAGCACCAAAAGAAACATTACTTTCTTACAAAAATACTTTTGCCCTGAATGCATCTCAGAATGAAAAGAGCTGACAATGAAGGTCTCTACATTCAGTGACTTGCAAAATACTCATTTTAGTAAGAGGTTCCAATGCATATTTTTGCCTTAAGTTTAATCATCATAGATGTTTCTGGGTGTGACAATTTCATCTTCTCAGTTACTCCTTTGTTTAAAAAGCCCCCACCAAGAAACTTTTAATTTTCAGTTGACAGGAGGCTTATGTGGGTTGATGTTATTCAACTTCTAAACCCTCAATCCTCACACCCTCCCTATGAACTACTAGTTGTATATTATTTCCCAGGCCTAGCACATAACTTAAGATTATGGTAGAGTACAATAAATTTTTAGTTTCCATGGCTCAGTAAATTAGAGCTTCACAAGTAGATTAAGTAAAATAAATCAGTAAGTAGGGCTTGCTGAATTCTCCCAAAGTTTGACACTTGTATCCCTATCCAATAACACTATCTATATATTGCTCTTCCAAACTGGGTACACCATGTGTGATTTCCATCTTGTTTAACCTCCTGTTGTCCTCACTTTCTCCTCCAGGAGCACTAGATTACTAAATTCCAAACAGACTAATTTCAGGACCTGTGTCCTGCCCTCCATTTAAAACAACAATTTAACTAAACTCCAGATGATGCAGAGAAAGTTGCTTCTTATACACTGTACAATTTGTTTCGTGAACCAGGCCTGCAAAATCTCTGGAGGATTTACCTTGAATTTTTAAAAGCAGGAGACTGATCTTTATTTCAATATCTAGGACTAAGAGCATTCTCTTTCTAAATAGCACTGAAAGGCGGAGGAAGAAAGATTAAACTAGACGGGTGCCCTGGTTACTACATTCCTCCAGAACATTTTCTGAATATCTGATCCTCTCTTGCCTCTTGAAGACCACAACTAGAATTATTGTGTCAGGTGACCCTGGCCTTGAATGTGAGTTCCTGAGGCAGTAACTTCTTTCATTTATCTTTCTGTCTTACTTAGCACCACAGCAAACCAGACTTTAATAAGTGAAAAGGTATCAAAGCTGTTCCATCATTTTTTGCAATTCTGATAATCCCAATTCCTATTTTCCAATCCCTTATATTACTGTTTCATAGTGATAGCAGACCCCCACTGTCTTGCCATGTAACATTAAAAGGTGCACAGGGGATAGTTCTGGGCCTCATGTTATTAAACACAGCAGAAAAAGGCACATGGTTTGTGATATTACCAACCCAATAAGCAATCATTTCACAGCCTAAACAATGATTTTGCCTATAAAACTTAATACTACTAAAATATTAACTGTGCCTAAGATTAGAAGAAAGCATTTTAAATAAGATGACTTAAAAATCTATGACTCAAGAGGGAGTTCATTAAATCTTAGGTCACCTATATAAGGCAGCAATTAGAACATATTTCATTTTCAGGGACCAAAGCTCTGTACTACATCATTTCAAGATTTTTTTTCCTACTCAGATAATGTAAAACTGCAGCACAGAAAAGTCATTACCATTGTACACTGTGCTTTAAAAATATTCCAGGTTCAAATTCAAATCCTGAGAATACATAATACAAACTATTGGGCATCTAAACATATAAGCTCATTATATTTGTAACAGGTAAAGAAAGGGGAAATTTTTTTTTTTGCTGTTTTATTCAAATGGTAACTAATTAGATAAGAATCCTCCAGTAAAATCAACCTCAAGAAAAATTCAGACTCAGGCTCCTTCTCTAACATCTTTCTCTTCATTTCACTGGCTTTCAAGTGAAATTCAGCTACTGGCTCAGAAATAATTTACATTTAGTTAGACATTCTAAAGCACCCTGCCATCATTATAAAACATTGACTAATAAGGTTCCCTTAGACAAAAGGCTGATTTGAAGACAACCACCCAAAATTCCTTAATACAACAATGACCTAAAATTTCCTTACTTCTCTGAATATGAAAAGGATTTTTAGTGAATTCTAACTTCTAAAAATGGGGAAAACAGGTAATATTTCATAAAGATGACTTCTGTTTGAAGGGCCTCCAAGAAAACTATACAATTATCAACTGAACAATAATATAAATTCAAATAAATTCACCATTTCATCTCTGATTCCTTGAACATAAAATCTCCCTCCTTGAACAATCAGTGGGCAATGAATGGACAAAAAGACCCACAGTGATCACTTCTGTACTCTTCTAAAATTCAAGGGGGCATTTTGGAGGGGGGGGGATCCAAGCAGAAGGCAGCACAGTAAGGGTAGAGGAGGAAGCAGAGAGATGGGATGGTATTAGAAACCGCTGCAGAAGTGGCCTTTTGTCCCTGAATAGCTGGCTGGAGAGGGTGAAGTATTGGAATCCAATTTCTTCATTTTGCAGGTGAGGAAAAGTGAGTCAGAGACAAGGAATGTGCCAACTTCCAAGGCCAGGAAGTGACAGGAATCAGGCTTACATTGCCTGAATCCAGTTTCTGAAAAAGCAGGATGCACAGACAACATATAAAAAGATTCAGCCTGTCACTGTGGGGAGCACCCTTCTGTTGTCTTCTGTTGTATTCACCCCATGTTCCCCTCCCCAGAAAGAATACAAGAAGGTAAGAAAGATGGTGTACAGGAAGAAGAGGGCCCATATGGATAATATAAACTGGTTAATGGGCTTCTAGCTTCAGTGATATCTACAGGAGATATGTTTGTTGGGTTTTCATTTTCATAATTTCATGAGCCAAGATGACACCAACACAAAGGAACAACCTACTTACTTCACATTATAAATGGAATACAAACTCAATATAAGCAGCAAAAATTGAGATGGAATGTTAGGAGTTGAATAAATAAGTAAGACTTTGCTAGAAATGGCAAAAACACACATTATGCTAACTACACTTGAGTCTTCTAAACTCTAGGGCCTAGTTCCAAAAGTACAAGATTTCATCCTCAAAGCAGGCTCTGTAAAGAAGAAGAGAAAGCCTCCATCCAATAGGCTTAACCAATAGCATTGAGTGGGGTTGAGGATCATAAAAACCAATGTCTCTTATGCTTGATCACACATAGGACTCACTAGGGATCTTGTCAAAATGCAGATTCTGATTCAGTATGTCCAGGGTGAGGCTGGAAACTAACACGCAAGTTGGATTGCTCATTATAGTCAGACTTGAATCTTTTTCCTCCTGGTTAGTATGTTACTGGCATAAATGGGGGGGGGGGTCGTCGTGTCTAATAAATAAGTATAAAAGCATGCAATGCATGGTATCATAGTTATTTAATACAAGAAAATTTGCTCTGGGTTTGGGGGAAGAAATTCAGCCTAGGTGTTTGTCATATAAGAAAGAGATAGGCTAACAGAGTTAGGGAATATGATTCAAGTCATCCTACTGAGTGGCCAAATGGACCAAAGTATTCATGGTAGCTAATCTCTCTGTACATGAAAAGGAAATTAAAGCTCATATGCTGTCCAATGAGCTGTGCTGTTTTTCAGGAGTCCTACGCAAAAGCTGGGGTCCATGACCAGAAGTGGGATGCTCTCATCCAAGTATGTAATTATTATTAGTAACACTTGGCACTATCTTTTTGTAGTCTCATGTGTCTTCATGAAAATACTGACTTTCTGAAGACTATCTTGCTACTTTTCACAATGGAATTATCACTGTCACCATCAAGCTACCCCCCAAAACTGAGCCAACCAATCCCAGTTCACACTGTATTAAATATGCATGGCACTGAGTAAAGTTCTGCTCTCAATGAGCTTACAGTCTAAGTCAGCAACACACAGAAGTCATACCAACATTTTTAAACATTACTGATAATTCTTGATTTTTTGGTATGTATCGGGGGGTACTGGGGATTAAACCCAGGAGGATTTCTAACTCTAGCTATACCTCCAGCCCTATTTTATTTTATTTTATTTATTTATTTATTTATTTATTTATTTTTTGCGGTACTGGGGATTGAACTCAGGGGCATTCTACCCCCGAACTATACCCCCAGCCCTATTTTTTATTCTTTATTTTAAAACACGGTCTCACTAAGTTGTGGAGTGCCTCACTAGGTAGCTGAGGTTGGCTGCAAACCCGGATCCTCCGGTCTCAGCCTCCCGAATGCTGGGATTACAAGCGTGCGCCACCACGCCCGGCTGCAGCCCTATTTTGAAACAGGGTGTCACTAAGTTGCTGAGGGTCTCCCTAAGGTTGCTGAGGCTGGCCTGGAACCTGCAATCCTCCTGTCTCAGCCTTTCAAGCACTGGGATTACAGGTGTGCACCACCACACCTGGCTTAATTCTTGATTTCTATATACTTATCTAAGCACCGCGGTAGGGAAGGATGGTAAATCATACGCACAGCCGTTCTCTCCACTCTCTCCAATGCATCTCATCACAATCCTTCCCTTCTTCCAACCACCTCTTCTCATCCTCTTTCTGTTGAAAGATAGCACAGTAGCCCAAAGAGTATTTCGTGAGCCCATTCCTCACTCCACCTCCTCCCCACATCCAGAAGAATGTATCCTCCTTGAGCCAACAGCAACTCATCTCCCCAAGCATGGTGTAAAAAGGAACAGACTATCCTTCTGCTGCCAGTTTAGATGGATCACACGGGGAAAGGTATTTATTGAAAGGAAAAACCTGTAACACCATTATTTACAAATAGTTGTATGTACTTAAATGTTTTAATATACAGTCTTTCCTTATATTTTATATATAATATATATCAACCAACACACTAACCCTGTGACATACTTAGGACTACTATTATATATTATTGGCTTCATAAAAACAAATAATCACAAGTTTTGATGATATGAGTTGAGTCCCTGGTCATACAGCCTCGGGGCCTGTTCTTTCATTCTCTAAATCTGAGATTTGCCCACAAAGAGGGTGATCAAGGAAAAGAAAACATCTTTGTAATCGGAGCCATCTGTGTAATTCAATTACACATACATTTCTGATAGATTTCTGGGGTCCATTTTTATCAATCTGAACTGCAGCCCACAAGTGATCATAGCCCGACATTCTAGAGGCCTCCTGCACCGGAATGTAAATGGCAATGCTCAGCTAAGGATGAGCCAAAAGCCTACATCTTCCCCTGTGAAGGTCCTGGCCCTACAGAGAACCTTTCCTGGAGCATATATAAGTCTCTTTTGTTGTTCTCACTAAACAGGGCCCCTCAGATGCTCCAAGGCTGGCTCTGTTCACCAGTGAGAAAGCTCTTCTCTCCCCTCATGGACTCCCTTCTCCAGCTAAAAAGGGCCTTTTCAAAAGGAGTAGAGATGTGCTACAAAATCTTAATCAATTTAATAATGTGTGTCTGGTACTTCCATCTCCAAACAAGAAGGAATGTGCCTAGGAGCCAGCAGGCAGAGCCCCGTTCTTCCTGTTCATCTGTTCTGATGGCAGGTGGGTGGTACTGCTGCTGGGAACAAGGCCCCTAATGTACTGCTATCCCAAATTCAAAGGGTCAGGGGTCTCACTTTCAATTTGTAACTTGGATTTTTCTCGGTTTCAAGTCACAGACTAACAGAGGTTACAAATTGCCAGGTATAAAACCATCCTCTACAGAATCAACACTATGACAGGCTAGAGAAGGAACAAGGGAATAAAAGAGGCCCCAGTTCCAAGGAGGTGAATGGAAATCTACCCATGGTAGGTGGGAGGACATGAAGTTGTGAATCTGGCACTGCAAATGGCACTTGGTGGTGGCAATTTTGTAGAGCTTTGTACATAGAGTACAGTAACAAATGGGAAAGAACTACATTTCACTGGTAGTTTTTTCTTTTCTTTTCTTGTTTGTTTGGTGTTTTAACTTTGAAGGAGGGACAGTCACACAAATGATTCTAAGTTATTTCTGAATTTTTTGCCCTAAAAAAATTCTGATTGAAGCCAGGTGTGGTGGTGCATACCTGTAATCCCAGTATTGGGAGGCTGAGACAGGAGGATCGCAGGTTCGAGGACAGCCTCAGTTAGTAGTGAAGTGAGACTCTCATCAACCTAGCAAGATCTTGTTTCAAAATAAAATGGGAGCCAGGTGTGGTGGCGCACACTTGTAATCCCAGCATTTGGGAGCCTGAGAACAGAGGATCTGGGTTTGCCGCCAGCCTCAGCTACCTAGTGAGGCCCTCTGCAACTTTGTGAGACCCTGTTTCAAAATAAAGAATAAAAAAAAATAGGGCTAGGGGTATGGCTCAGAGGTAGAATGCCCCTGAGTTCAATCCCCAGTACCACAAAAATAAAAATAAAATAAAATGGGGCTGGGGGTGTAGCTCAGAGGTAGAATGCTGACCCCAGATAGTGGAGGAGAAACCTTAGTGGAAGTGGAGCCAGGGAGGTGGTCTAAGGAAAGAATGAAGTTCACTGAAAAAATTATTACCATCAGCTATGTGTACATATGTGAAAATACAAATGTCAATCTCAGTACTCTGTATAGGGAAGGGGAGAGATGGGGAGGTAGGGCACTGAGTGCTGTGTGCATGCATGTCACTGTCAACATGATTTACATTATGATGTGAGACTATAATGTACCAATAAAGGCATATTTATTTATTTATTTTTTGCGGTACTGGGGATGGAACTCAGGGGCATTCTACCTCTGAGCTATACCCCCAGCCCTATTTTTTATTCTTTATTTTGAAACCGAGTCTCACTAAGTTGCGGAGTGCCTCACTAGGTAGCTGAGGCTGGCCGCGAACCCGGATCCTCCGGTCTCAGCCTCCCAAATGCCCGGCAATAAAGGCATATTTAAAAAAAAAAAAAAGAGAGAGAGAGAGAGAGAGAGAATGCCCCAGGGTTCCATCTCCAGTATCACCACTAACACCACCACCACAACAAAAAAGCTGATTGAATTCATGACCCCTTTTACTGATACATTATTTATAAGAGAAAAAAGAAAACTAACAAAATCAACCATTCTTGTTGGCTAGCATGAAAAAATTGCACAAAACCAAAATGTTAAGAGTTAATACTCACTTGAATGAATTCTTTCAGGAATATTTACATATATGTGGTTTACAAGGTCACTACCCACCCAAATTTGTGGGGTGGTTTTTATGAGTTAAGTTCTTGTTTTGTCCTTCATAATGTCACATCTCTAAACTTGAATACAGCGCTAACTCCATGTTACTCCAACTGTGGCTCGGGAACCAGCAACTCTGGCATTACCTGAGAGCTGGTTACAAAGCAGAACTTCAGGTTTCAGCCCTGGTGGTTGCTAAGCACCATCTTAAAAGATGTTTTTATTACTGAAAAAATATTTAACAGGGTGGGACCTGTATGCATGTATGTCTATACCACTTCGAACCTCACTATGATGTAGAATTATAATACACTGATAAAAGTATTAAAATTTTATTTAACAGCTCTACTAAAATAGTTTTCTTTGTATCAAGTTGAATTATACCCACTTATGAGCTCCCTTTATGGATGATTCTCTGTTAACTAGAAGACTTGAGAAAATAAATCTTAAACTGAGCCAGGAGTGGTGGCCCACACCTATAATCCCAGTACTTGGGAGGCTGAGTCAGGAGGATCACAGTTTTGAAGACTGCCTCTGCAAGTAGTGAGACTCTCATCACCTGAATGAGACCCTGTTTCAAAATAAAAATAAAATAGGGCTGGGGATGTAGCTTGGAGGTAGAATGCGCCTGGGTTCAACCCCCAGTACCACCAAAATAAATACATACATACATCTTAAGCTTATTGTATTAAATGCTTTAAAAATAAACCCACACGTCTTTTTTGGATGTGTGCTGTGCTCGGGGAGGGGGCTGCTTAATCTATTACATAATACACTGCCACTATTTCTACTGGTGACCAAACATTTACATTACAAACAAAAATAAAAGTATTCACATTAAATCAAGGATATCAACTGAACAATAAACATGGCAATAAAAGTCAAGTGAAGAGAGAGGAGAGGAGAGGAGAGGAGAGGAGAGGAGAGGAGAGGAGAGGAGAGGAGAGGAGAGGAGAGCAGAGGAGAGCAGAGGAGAGCAGAGGAGAGCAGAGGAGAGCAGAGGAGAGGAGAGGGGACAGTTTCCAAGATCAAACCATATGCAAAATTAGTTTTGTCAGGGAATATATCAGCTACACAATTCAAATTGAGAAAGACTACTTCTGTTTATTGGGAGATGGGATATTTTCCCCCACATGCCTATCAGTCACTCTGCTCAGCATTTTATAAATATTATAACATTTAAGTGGTTACCACAGCCTTAGAAAGTGGGCTCTACTTCAGTCATTGCTTTATTGAGGTTTAAATTACAGAGACAAGAGCTCAAATGCTCTACATAAAGCTAGATGGATTTTTACATATGTATACCCCATGTAACCATCACCCACATCATTCTCTACAGCCCAACATTTTCTCTCCACTTCACAGTCAGCAGCCCCTTCTCCACAGGTAACCACTATTATAAATTCTAGCACATACTCTAGTTGTGCTTGTTTACAGAAATTCACACAAATGAAACTGGGAACCATATGCCTTCTGGAGCCTGGCTTCTTTCATTGAGTAGTTCTAGAAGGATCAGTGTGGAAAGGAAAAGAGACTGCCTGGCTGGAAGAACAGAAGGAGTAAAATATCTAGAAGTAGAATGCCCCTAGGCATGGGGGGAGGAAATGATAGCCAGGTCTAGGAAAGTAGTCTATGAAATGAAGCTGGAAAAGTGAGCCTTTCAAGGCAGGCATGCTAGTACTCGTCTATAATCCCAATACTTGGGAGGCTGAGTCAGGAGGATTGCAGGTTCAAGGACAGCCTCAGCAAGTAGTGAAACTCATCAACCTAGCAAGACCCCGTTTCAAAACAAAAATTAAATAGGGCTGGGGTATAGTTCAGGGTGTAGAATACCCCTGGGTTTAATCCCCAAGACCACCACCAAAGAAAAAAGTAGGCCTTTCAGAGGGTGAGTAACCTTGAATGCCAGGCAAAGTACTTAAGATTTTATCCTCAAGGTAGTACAAGTATTTAAAGAGGCTTGAGTAGATGAATTATATAATTAAAGAGGTGCCTCAAGTTTGATGTAGCAGCTTGCCCAGAAGAGAATGAAGAAGGAAACTGGAGGCAACAAGCTGTGGAAAGACCAGTGTAGTGATTTAGGTATAAAACCAGGAAATGGTATGGGCCAAGGTAGGGAAGGATGATGAGGCAAAATTCCAAGAAACTGTATCTTGGTGTCCCACTGTGGAGGCAGAATTTCCCAAGGCTCTTGCACTGAAATCCATTTTTGCAGAATGAATGGTGGCTAAGTGCTATTCAAAATCTGATGAACCAAAAAGAGAAAACCAGTTTCAAGGCAGAAGAGAAGTTTAAGGCAAAAGGAAACTAACCATTTGGTCCCAGTTTAGTTCACAAACCAGACCAAAGCTCAGGAAAAGATGTGGACATGTGGACATGGGAGGTGAAGAACAAGACAGCTAAAACTAACCCAGTCAAAGGGATGGGACCACCAAGAAACTCAACTAAACCTTGGAGAATGCTCACATAAAGTAAGGAAAAAGAGCATGCAACAGAGTAGAAGGATTAAAACCCCAAAGATTAGCCGGGTGTGGTGGTACACACTTGTAATCCCAGCATTTGGGAGGCTGAGACTGGAGGATCCGGGTTCGCGGCCAGCCTCAGTTGCTTAGTTAGGCACTCCGCAACTTAGTGAGACTCTGTTTCAAAATAAAGAATAAAAAATAGGACTGGGGGGTGTAGCTCAGAGGTAGAATGCCCCCAGGTTCCATCCCCAGTAACACACACACACACACACACACACACACACACACACACACACACACACACACACAAAAAAACCCAAAGATTAGTGGAAGTCTGGCAACAATTTCTGCCTAAGAGCAGTTCAACTTAAAGATGTCTATTCTCAAGGCCAACTATTGCAAATGATGAGTCAGATCCTCCCACATACACAAGGTTCTTCAGTAGCGTCTTTAACTCTTTCTAGCCTCTTCAATAGCCTCTTCAAGGTATTACTTTGTAAACTACTGTATGGGTTTGCTAAACTTAGTAAATTACTGTTTGGGTAGACTAAATAGTAGTCTAGTACTATGAAAGAGTTAATGGGGCTTCCAAACTGTCTAATTTACTCCTAAAATGCTTTAGATATGCAAAACTCTAACTCTATTTGCATAACATAAAGGGAGATTCAAAGGCAATAAACTAAATTAGGCATTCAAATTTCGTTCTAAGTTGAAACTAATAGATTTTTATTTAGACTTCCTAATCATCATATAGCTTAGATGATTTATAAGCCAATCAACAGTGCTCCTAGAGCTGGGGGTGTATTGCACTTGCCTAACATGCAGGAGGCCCTAGGTTCAATTTCAGTACTAGGGAGTGGGAAGGAGCCCTCCCCCCCCAAAAAAAACAGTCCTCCTTTATCAAGAAATTCACTACAAATAAAAGTTAAAAAGAGACAGAAAACCCAAGGTCAAAGTTTGCAAAGTAACAGTTCATTTGGAAACATGAGTTTACAGTGAGTCCAGTCTACATACAAGATTATCCCATCACCACACCACAGATTACAACTCCAAGCCTTGGTTTCCCTATTGATTCGTCTGGCCACCCACCCCCACCCCACCCCCTAGCAACTTCACAGATGGGCAAATAATAAATTTGCTCATTAAAGTCCAGTCTTTGAGAATCCCTAGGATGACAAATGTTTCTCGTCTCTAAATGGTGATGATAATATAAAAATGGAATATAGGCTTTTCCTTTAAGTAATTTTCATCTGTTCCAGTTACTTCCGGTTATGCTGCCAGTGGTATTCTACATTATTCACTGACTGAACTTATTCTGTTCATCAAAAGCAAGTTAGCAAGTTTAATACACAGCATTAAGTAGTGATTTTTAAAAGAGAATGCATAGAAAAGAAAATGAAAGCATGCTAAAACATTTTTTTTAATTTTAAAAATGTGGCTCTTTTCCTCTATTTTTCAGATTTTTCCCTAATGGTATTTTAAATTATACATTTGAAGTTAAAGTCAAATTTGAGCTCGTCTCCAAGCAAATATAACAAATCAATCTTCTAAATTGCTCAACACACTAAATATTGATACCTCAATATAATAAATTTTTTAAATTCCTATTAACATTCTCAGTGGTTCTAATGACTTTTTTTCTTTGTCAAATTGGTACTTTTTCTGGCACATATTTGTAAAAGATGTTATTCTTGCTTTCTTAGATCAATAACTAAGACTTTTCATGGGTTTAAGTCTCTACTACCCTCAAAAAAAAAGTAGTATCAAAGATCCTCAATTAATAGCTGGGAACATAGCTTGGTTAGAACATTTTCTTAGTATGAACAAGACCCGGGGTTTAATTCCCAGTACCAGTACCACTACCAGTACCAACACCTCCAAAAAGAAAAACCTTCTCAGTTCAGAACTATCAACTAATCTTTGGGGGGGAAAAAAAAGAAAGAAAGAAAATGTAACATACCACCTTGAAATATAATTCAAAAAGAGAGGTACCTATGTTATTGCTAATAATAAAATCATATATATGTATCTTTCAGATCTGGGCATGGTGGTGCACACCTGTAATTCCAGTACTTGGAAAGCTGGAGGATCACAGGTCCAAAGCCCTTTTATTGGCCCTATTTCAAAATTTAAAATAAAATTGAGCTGAGAGTGAAGCTTAGGGATAGAATACCCATGGGGAGGGAGGGAGGGAGGAAAGGAGGAAGGGAGGAAAGAAGGAAAGAAGGAAGGGAGGGAGGAGGGAAATTGCACACAGAAAAATTAACAGAAACCTTTGTCCCATCATTCAGGCAAAAAGATAAGCATTCTGGCTTTCTTTTTAATTTTTAGTTCTATTATGGTAGAAACAAACTAATTCAAATCTTAAAGCTTTAAAACTACACATATAATAACCAACCTACGCCTTAACTCCAGAGAGGTTATGCTTCCCTTCCCTTGCTTTCTGAAGGTGACTTAGTGAAGGAGCTGGGACATGAACAACTAAGGGGTGGTGGCATTTAAATTAGTCATTTGCAAAAAACAACAACAAAAAAACTATGCCTACTATACATGAAAATTTCTAAAAGGAATAGGTATATGAGATAAAAGCTTTCAAAGGAAATTTTAAAAGTCTTCCTTTTCTGTTTCTCCTAGTCTTACTTTTAGGGCAAGAAAATTTTTAAGTTCAAAGTATAAAACTCATTAATACAAATCCCTTGGGGATTATAAGTGGCAGGTAGGGGGAGATGCATAATCGATGTACTTCTTCAAGTAGAAAAGAACGTAATTCACATAAGCAATATAAAAGATTATTTCAAACCAAATGGGGAGAGATTTACCTTCAATTGCTAATACAGCTTTTACAGTGCTCGTTTTTTTTTAAACACATGATCACTTACATTAAAAAAAGCAAAAACTGTTGTTTTAATTCATTCCAACACAATGCATTCTATCTAGGAGGTATGATTTACAAATCCCCTAACTTACCATATAGCCACTACCTGCCTATCATAAAGACTTTTCCAGGACTTGTGCCAAGGATTTGGGTGTAGGTCTAGGAGCATATCCATCCTACTTAGCAGATACATATAAAGATGGCCCCAAATGCAAAACAAACAAACAAAAAACCACACTGCCAAGCTCATCTAAAATCTGCAAGTTTCAGTACCATCAGATGGGTGGGGCTCAAGGTCCCAATCTAGAAACAGCTTCTTAAGAGAGGGACACCATACCCACCCACTGGTTGCCTCAGGCATTCCACAACTACAGCACTCTAAAGCAGTTCTCAATCTCAATCTCATGAAGCCATTTCCTTAGTTTTAATTTAGGACACTGGCAACAATCCTTAAACTCTCTTCCAATTTCTTCTTTTTTTTTTTTTTTTTTAGCGGTACTGGGAATTGAACTCAGAGGCATTCTACTTCCAAGCTACAACCCCAGTCCTATTTTTTTTTTTTTTTATTCTTTATCTTGAAACAAGGACTCACGAAATTGTAGAGGGCCTCACTAAGTAGCTGAGGCTGGTTGTGAACCTGCAATCCTCTTGTCTCAGCCTCCCAAGTACTGTCCAATTTCTTATTATGCTTATGTATTTTATTTGCATGTAAGCATCTTTTAGCACTTACTTAAGATAAATTATTTCATTAAAAGCAAGGAAGAGCCGGGTGTGGTGGTGAACACTTGCAATCCCAGCATATGGGAGGCTGAGACCAGAGGATCTGGGTTAGCGGCCAGCCTCAGCTACGTAGTGAGGCACTCCGCAACTTAGTGAGACCCTGTTTCAAATAAAGAATAAAAAATAGGACTAGGGGTATAGCTCGGAGGTAGAATGCCCCTGAGTTCAATCCCCAGTACCACAAAAACAATGAAGAAGCCAGGCATGGTGGTACAAGCCTGTAATCCCCGTACTTGGGATTGACAGGAAGATCGAAGGTTCACAGCCAGCCAGTCTCAGCAAATTAGGCCTTCCACAACTTAGTGAAACCCTGTTTCAAAATAAAAAATAAAATTGGGCGGGGTGTGTAGCTCAGAGGTAAAAAGCCCCTGGATTCCATCCCCAGTACCACACACACACAAAAAGCAATGAAGAAAAACAGGATGCATTCCAAATGAAGTAGGTTAGATGTCGTTTTTGGCAGTCAATATTCTTAATGCCACTGACCATTAGGTCCCAAAATATATGTTCAAATCCCAATTCGACTCAAACCAGATAAAAACCTTAACTGGTCAATGTGCCTCAAAGCGGCAAGTTACAAGAATAAAATTTTAAATACACACACACCTTAAGCATCAGCCTTAAAAATATACATAGAAATGTGCAAAGCCTTTTCTTTGAATCAAAGGTCCTCTGGCTAGGCTTCTGGTCTTTTATGAACTAATAATGTATTGTCATCAAAGATTTATAATTCTGGTTGCTTTAAAGTGGGGAGAGGGGAAATCTACCCAACTGAACTCTTGCACACCAAGGTGACCACAGAATTCTTCACGGACCCTAATCTTTTACAGGGTCTGGCAACAACTATTATTTATTAGCAATTTACAAAGATAATTTTCATATTCATACTTAACTGGTACATAATATTTACTTAATTTTATCAATTAGGAAAACAAGTACCACTGTACAAACACAACTGAATTCCAAGAAAATTGGAACCCAACTACTATATCTGAGGGAACTCAGATCAACAGAATGCCATTTGCCAGAAAGGGATTTTTCTCAAGGAATCAGGCATGGGAGTTCATGTGGCTCTTGGAGAAGTGATATCAGGTAGGAAAGTTACCACAGTAAATGCTGGAGTCTGTACAGAGATGTAAGGTAAACACAAGTACCAAAAGGGGCAAGATAGGGTGTTGAGGGCAGTTTCTTAGAAGACTGACCTGCCACCCAAGAAGCACTAATACTAATTCTTTAAACATGAAGGAGCTGAATGCTACTTGTTCCTACAAGCCCAACTTTAGGTGAATCTGAATCGAGATAGTGTAGGTACATGTTAATTAATGTGCACATATGACTGCATATAACTCCCAATTATTGCATAATTAGCTGGATGCCAGATTTTTTTTTTTTTTTCAATTGTTTTTGCCTCTGAAATACGTGGTATGGTCTGTATGTGGTCTTTTTAGCATATTCATCTTCCCGTGTGCTATTTACATTTATATTAGAATTGATTTCAGTCCAGTGTCAGACTGGTATCACACAAGGACACCAAGTTGCCAGCATAGATGAAAAGGCAGACAGACCCACCTAATCTATACTGCAGATAACTGAAGGTGATGTCACATATTCACAAGCCACTCCCTACTGAGAGAGCTTTCTTCTTTGAAAATGTCTTACAGGCATTGTCTTTCCAAACCAGAAAGCTCTATATTTGCTCTCATATTTGTATTACTGTCACCCCTAAAAAGTCTTATGTATAAGAACAAGCCACATGCCACCAGTTTGAAATGTGATTTTCTTTTCCATACAGAAACCAAGAGTTTTTATTTAACATTCTAGAAAGCAAACTGGCTATATGTTAACTTCCTCTTTCTAAAATTCAACTGATTCCTATTCGACCCACACTATTTCCTCAGGTTCTTAAACTGCCTCAGGAATGCAGATTTTGCCATGAATAGTCATGCCATAGAAACCTAAGGTCTTTGTTTCCAAAATTTAAAAACTAGTACTTACTTCTTGATTTACTAAAAATCAAATAAATAAAACTAGTAGTGATGTTCTTCAGCATTTACTTTTTAAAAATGTGATTTAACATTTTTAAAGTGGAATTTACACTGAGTTTGTAACAGTAAAAAAAAAAAAAAAATGGACATTCTCAGGAAAAGTAACTATACCTAGTTATGTTAAAGTACTTTAGGAAGACAAAACTAGTAACTCATATATTCCCCCCCAAATCCAAAATGATTTGCTAAATACAGGCATATATAAATATATAAATACATATATTATACATATATACATATATATAAATAATCAACTATCATCCAGTCCTTGTTTTTGTTCAGCAAAATCATACTCCAGTACCAAAGGAGAGTTACTAGTAATGTTTACAGGAGTAAATCACCAAATAAAAAAATAAAACTCTTAAAATTCAGTGCTTACTGGGCATGGTGGTACATACCTATAATCCCAGCAACTCAGGAGGCTAAAGTGAAAGGACTGCAAAAGTTGGGCAATTTTGCAAAACACTGTCCCAAAATTAAAAATACAAAGGGCTGGGAATGAAACTCATTGGTAGAGTGCCCTGGGCTCACTCAATCCCCAGTGTGGGACGTGTGTATGTTTGGCAGGTGTGTGTGTGTGGGGGGGGGGGTCACTGCCCCTGAGTTCAATCCCCAGTACCATAAAAAAAAAAAAAAAAAGAAAAAAAGAAATACTTATATGTTATTGGATATCTAAGGAGTGGTTAGAGGTAAAGACCGCACAAAGAGAAAGAACTTTATCATGGGTGATCAGTAGAAATGCACAGCTGGCAAAAATAAGCAACTAAGCAGGGCATAGTTGCACATACTTGTAATCCCAGTACTTAAAGGCTGAGACAGGAGGATCACAGGTTCTTGGCCAGCCTCAGCAACTTGTGAGGCCCTTGGCAACTTAGTGAGACCCTGTTTCAAAATAAAAGAATAAAAAATAGGGTTAGGGGTGTAGCTCGGAGGTAGAATGCCCCTGAGTTCAATCCCCAGTACCCCCAAAATACTACTATTAATAATAATAACTAAAAATAAATAAAAAATAAAAATGGCTGGGAATGTAGTTCACAGGTACAATGCCCCTGGGTTTAGACCATAGTACCAAATAAATAAATAACCAACTATGTGTAGAAGGATGCCACAAATTATACCATTAAAGCTATTTACACTAAATACTAAGAAATGACCTCTTAACATCAGCTGACAAGTGTTTAAAGCTACTAAGTATATACCTAATAATCTAAAAGATACACTTGGACCAAATAATAATAAAAACATCAACAAACATGGAACAATACAAAAGGTTTTCTGAAACCAGGTGTGGTGGCACAGGCCTGTAATCCCAGTACTTTGGAGGCTAAGACCAAAGGATTACAAATTTGAGGCCAACCTTAGCAACTTACTGAGACCCTCAGTAGTTCAGCAAGACCCTGTTTCAAAATAAAATATTTTTTATAAAAGGGCTGGGGGTGTAGCTCAGAGATAGAATGCCCTGAGATAGAATGCCCCTTGGTTCAATCCTCAGTACCAAAAAAAGAAAAAAGAAAAGGAATAAAGACTTTCTAATATAATAATGCAGTGGAGTTTATTGTAAGGCATGTTACAGTAAATGTTATTTCACCCAAATACTTTAAAAACAATTTCTCCAGATATTATCAAGCAACATAAAACAAATATAAAAACTGAAAATCAAGCTGGGTACAGTGACATATGCTTGTAATCCCAGTACTTGGGAGGCTGAGACAGGAGAATTCTAAGTCTAAGACTAGCCTCAGGAACTTAGCAAGGTCCTCAGCAACCCAGTGAGTCCCTGTTTCAAAATAAATAAATAAAAAAAGCCAGGGGTACAGCTCAGAGGTAGAATGTCCCTGTGTACCAGTACAAATGATTTCCTTGTACAAAAAAAAAAAAAAAAAAAAAAAAGCCTGAAGATCAAAATAGCATCTATTACTTTAGAAACCAAGGTAGTTTCAAACATACCAAGTTGACAGTTTTCCAAACTGAGGTTATATCATTCTTCAACACTGAGACCATACCACACCCATCCTGTCACCTGTGGCTATCTAGCCTAAAACAGACTATTACAGGGGCTAGTCACATTTCAGAAGTAGTACGCCAGTTTCTGTAAGCTTATGAAAAGTGGGTTTAAAGTGACAGAGCTGTGCTCTTTTAGGGTGGAGGCAGAGGGAGAGGCAGGATGCTAAAATGGCTATGAGGACAGCTGCAGAGGGCTGTCCATGCTGGATGCTACCTACCAGGTATCAGCCCAGCTCACCCTCCCTCCACACCCCTCAATCCACACTGCAGTCTGAGGATCCTGCATCCCTGCCTATCCAACTTCCTCATTGCCTCTCCTATTCTCCACATTCTTAAATAAAACTGATCACATCCATCACCCTATTTAATGTGATATCCTCTTTCCAAGGTAAAGATGAAGCTCATGCAAGGCTGAAGGTTCTAACTCTGCCTCCCCTGCAGTCTTCTCACCCAGGCTTTCCCTTCAGATTGCATTTGGGCCTCTCCAAGATTTACTTTGCCATCTCACAGAAGGCCCACTTCGTCCCCACCCCTCAATCAAGATCCCACCCAAGTTTCTTCCAAGGAAGGACACCCTATCTCTCCAGCTCCCTTGTAAGTTGCTCAGGCCTCTGGTACAGAAGGAGGCATTTGTGCTGCAGGTCTGTTTACATATCTGCCTTCCAGAGAAAAAGCTGGAGAACATCAACACTGTATCTTTGTGCTGTACTCTGAGTGCCAGCAAAATGCTAAAGACACAACAAGAGATCAAATGTCTTCATTAATGTTTCAATCCTTGGACAAGCATAACATTCCAAATTCCCAGAAGCAGAGTTGTCCATCCTAGTCACTAACTATGGATACAAGAAAACCAACACTGCTTAGAGACACTTTAAGGCTAGGGAATTACTAATTTTCCACTGGACTTCCTTCTTTATTTGTTCAGTTTGCTCTACTACAAGTAAAGGACTTACACTAGGCAGAATGAATTAATTAATTAACTAATATAAGGCTTTTTAGGAAGCTAAGAGCCTAGTGGGGGATTCTATTACCCCCAACATGGTATTCAACAGTCATTACTCCATACTATTTAGTATAATACACATAGGCAGTAAGTCTCTATACACTCAGTGGTTTTTTTTTTTTTTTTTTTTTTTTTTTTTTTT
>PVLC010031169.1:0-18918 GCA_004027655.1 Graphiurus murinus
AAAACTTCATGGTCCAACAACACAATGTGGTATAGCAAAGTAAAAGGAAGGCAGGGGCAAAAACAGGAAGTTATACTATCACAGGAAATTGTAGTAATAAAGTGAAAAGCCAAGGAAGCCACTGACCAGCAAATAATAAAATTCTAATCATGCAGCAGGGATAAATTGAACCTCCACTTACTGGCTGGCAGAGTTTTGTTTTGTTCTTTTAGTCTTTTTTCATGTCTAAAGCACACCTTTTTGATTTGAAAGCCATCTGGTCATTTTACAGGTGAAGTAACTAAGACATGGAGAAATTTAGTGACATACTTAAAGTTTGACCAAACTGACTGACATAAACAGGTCTAGGATGTGGATCTTTGGACTTCTAGAACAGGACCTTTTCCTTGAAATTTATTAAAGGTCAACTATTTTCCAGGTCCTGTTCTCCTCACATTTTAATGCAGAAAATACTCCCCAGAAGGCCTTTCCAAGTCATTTTATAAATGAGAAATCTGAGTCTGAAGGACACAAACTTGAGGTTTTCATTGTGAAATCACTTTCCTTAACCCCAGAATATAGAAACACATGCATGAAATAACTTTTCCAAGTAAGCACTAATGTATTAGGGAGCTCAGAGGGGCAGGAAGATGAACATGTTCCTTCTCAAGAATAGGTGTCCTGTAGTTTCCATAGCAACTGAAAACCGATGTACAAACATTCCTGCTAGAGAATTTCCACATTTTGAAGATATCTTGTTGTCTGGCGAGTAGCTGAAAGAGTTTGATTAGCTTCATTAATTAGAGGTATCTAAAATGGGAAACATTCACCCTGGAATATATAAGTCTGTTTCCTAAGCCTGAGAAAAATACTGCTTAAAAATGTTTAAATGACGTTTGATGTATATATTTGCAAAAATCTTAAGTGTATACTTTTATGAGTCTTCACAAATTGAACACATCTGTGCAGCCTGTATCAAGATTAAAAAAATAAAACATTAGTAACCTTCTAGAAGTCATTCATGTTCTTCCTTCTAATCAATACTCCTCAAAGATAATTCCTATCCTGGCTCCTAAACACAAGTTTTATCTTAGTGGATCACACAGCATGCACTCTTTTGTCTATATTCTTTCACTCAATATTATGTCTGTGTAGAGGGTGACTACATATTTTATCTTGTTTAATTTTTATTCTAAATGAATGTTTTAATGTATGTAACATAACAGTTCAGTGGTAGGTGCATATAGTCTATAATTAAACTAGGGCTATGTACTCAAAATTTTGGAGTCCTTGAATTAAAGTATGAAGTATGACACCACTTAGGTGGATGTTCTGACTTTAAACTCCAGCTGTACTTGTTATCTCAGAGATAAGAAACTGTTCATAACTAGGCTATGATGATCTCAGCTTGACTTTTTTTTTTTTTTTAATAAACATGCATTGTTGAGCACCAAGTATGCACACATCTTGGTAGGTACTGTGACAGGAAAAAGACAAAACATGGCCTGAGGTCTCAAGGAGTCTATCACAAATGGAGACACAGACCACTACATTCAAATGATTATTCCAGGCAGAATTAATAGTCTTAAGAGACACAACTAAAAAGATGTTAAGCCTGGATGAAGCATGACCAGTCTTTTAGGATGTTATAAAAGTCTGAGATTTGTACTTGATAAACTAGAATCTCCCTTCTATCTGCCAGTTTCCAAGATTTTATCAGATTCCTCACAACAGAAATAGGATTCTTATTCCTACTATTACTGTTTCAGGTTTATGACTGTACAGTATATATATAACTCTTTGTCAAAAGGGGGCAGCATTCACCCTTTTTCTGAAAGTCAGACAGCCATTGGCTACATCCCTTTCTTTCTAGGAAAAGAATACTTTCATCAGATAGAATTTTAGAACATACATATATTTTAAGCCCCCTGTTTTAATTGTTTATAGAGATAGGGACTCATTTTCACCTTTGTGTCATTGAAACTAGTATATTACATGTCTATAAATAAAAGTCCAACAGTGTCATGCCCAGAGTTCCCCTTACTCTGCCTTTGTCCCTTTATTGGGCGTGGTAGTCTTGCTCAGTCTCAGATTGCTAAAGGGCGGTGGCTAGAATGAACAAAAGGAATCAGACCTCTACTTTTACCCTGGGAAAAAATTGCCAGGAGAAGCCTGGGAAGAAAAGGGAATGCTGTGTGTCTCCATCATTACTTTAATTACTTAATGCTTATTTTTTCTTCTGAATTTCTACCCATATTAACCTATATTTATAAGCATAAAGATTATATTAAAGGTAAATAAATGAGTTGTGTGCATTCTGGGGATATAGGACTGTACTACATGCTGGGAACATTCTTCTCTTTATTAGCCAAGTAACCTTTAGAGTTTAAGTGATGCACAGTTGCCTGCAGTTCTTTTCTTGTTGATGCAGTAACAAGGGGATGTGGTGGTGAAAACTGAGAGAGGTTTACTGCTGAAGCTGTCAGACTGTGTATCTCTGTAACCTCCAATAGTCAGACCACCAGATAACTGATTTCATTTTGTTAATGAAACATTGAATTAATGACCATCTTATATTGCCTTCATGTTTTACTTGATTGACTTTGAGAAAATCAATGTTGATGGCAAAAATTCCAAGTGAACTATCACAGTAGATTTCATCCTACTCTATATACAGACCTAAATAGCCCTCTGAATGACTTTTCTTTTTTGTGTTTGATTTAAAGAATAGACCTTAACCAAATGTCCTTGAATGATAAAGTAGAGTTGGCCCACCCCATAATTAGCTTTTGTAAATATCAAGCCAAAGGTCAAAGCAAAGGTCATCTGATTTTTTTCTTTTGTGATGGAAACAAGAGGTTTTAGTCACTGTGATTTTAGAATAATAGCATAGAATGAGATCACTGCTTTCTTCCTAAGCAGAGATTACAAAAGGAAAGGATTTGAAAGACTCCTTTCAAATTGCATTAGTATGAATATCAACTGAAAACTGACAATTTGTGTAGCAGTTACAAATACCATGACCCTTGGTTTTAGACCTTATAAAATGCTTCACTCTGTCAGGTGATGTTGAGAGAGGAGCTTTTGAAAAGATTGCTGATGACATCATATCAGGGAGCTCTAGCGCCACAACACAGGCAGCAGGTCATTATATATTAGAAAATATAATACAGCAGTATGTAAAAGTAATAATATATTATGACTGACTGGGATTTATCATGGAAATACCAAATTGGTCCAACATTTAAAAGTCAATTAGTGTAGTTTCCTATATGGACAGACTAATGGAGTTGAACCCAGGGGCATTCTATCTCTGAGCTACCCCCCTAGTCCAACTTTTTATTCTTTATTTTGTAATAGGGTCTCACTAAGTTGCAGAGGGCCTCATTAAGTAGCTGAGGCTGGCTGCAAACCTAGATCCTCTGGTCTCAGCCTCCCAAGTACTGGTATTACAAGCATGCACCAGTATCCATTTATGGTTTAAAATAATAGTAACAACAAGCAACAACAGCAGCAAAAATTCTCAGCAAAGTAGGAATAGAAGGAGACTTCATTAAACCGATAAAGGGTATGTACAAAAAAATATATAATTCACTCCATACTTAATGGTGAATAACTGGATAATTTCCTCCTAAGATTGGGACAAAAGCAATGATATTCACTTACATCATCTTCATTCAACATCATACCAGAGGACCTGGCTAATAAAATAAGGCAAGAAAAAAAATTATAGAGGTATGAAACAACATTGCTGACTCTCACATATACTAGGCTCAGTTAAAGAAATCAGACTCAAAAGACTACATAGAGCTAGGCATGGTAGCATATACTTGTAATCCCAGTACTTGGGAGGTTGAGACAGGAGGATTGCATGTTCGAGGTCAGCCTCAGCAATTTAGCAAGGCCCTCGACAACTTAGTGAGACCCTGTTTCAAAATAGAAATTAATAATAATAAAAACAGGGCTAGGGGTGCAGCTCAGAGGTAAAACACTTCTGGGTTCAATCCTTGGTGACACACACACACACACACACACACACACACACACACACACGGCTGCATACTATATGATTACTTTTAGTATTCTGAAAAAGGCACAACTATGGAGACAAAAAATAGAGAGGTGGAGTTTTCAGAGAAAGTTTAGTTCTACAAGGGAATTTTGGAGGGTAATAAAATGATTTTTATATCTTGTTTATGATGGTTATTACATGATTATATGTATTTTCTACAAGAAATAGGCATAAGGGTATATTTTCCTATATGCAGATTTTACCTCAGTATGCGTTACAGAGAAAAGAAACCCACAGAGAGAAATTGTGATGTGGATTTATCTTTGAAATGAAGTTCTGGCAGTGTTTCTTGTCAGTGGTTGCAATTTTTCTTTTAAAAAATCCAGATGTATCTCTGATATTTTTGGAGTTCATTTATTCCAAAAGGTGATTTATTTCATTTGCTTTTGATAAAAGATGGGGAAGAGCTATCAGAATATATTCTGTAAATTACCTAAGTAATTTCTAAGTATTTCCAATTTACTCTTCATATTTTCCCTAAGCAAATTCAAATAAGGTTTATATCACCTGTAAAAGGATCCTAAGTAATTATGGAAATAGACACTTGCATTGTTATATGAAGATGTGTGAAAAGTGACCTGGCAGAAATAAAAAGTATATGGTAGCAGAAAGGAGAACATAGTTAAATCTGAGTGGGTGTATTAAGGACAGTTAGTAATTAAGTTGGCCCAGAGGCTTTTTTTTTTAAAATTTGGAGTTGAGGGAAGCATAATTTAGGAGGAACAGCAGGAGCATCTGCAGAGGACATGATTGAATTGTATGTATGTATGTATGTATGTATGTATGTATGTATGTATGTATGAATGGATGAATGAATGGGAGAGTGTGGTGTCTTCAGGGTTAAGGGGTGAAGTAAAACTGGAAAATAGAGACTATTGGATCAGGCCAACAGTGGAAGATGAACTTGGGAAGGTAGACTTTTACCAGATAGCAAAGAGATCTTCCTGGGCTCAAGTATTTGAACTTTATATTCTGTACAGTTCTGTGAAGAGTAAGAGTGGCATTCTCATATAGGAATTTTTGGAATATTTTTTAGACAAAATCAGGAATTTTCAAAGAGAATTAGAGACAGGTCAGTTGGGAAGCTGTCTCTAGGTTACAAGGCATATATGACGTGCTCTGCAGAGTGAGAAAGGGTGTGCTGCTTTTACTGTTCCTATAATTATAGTAGTTACCACTAACTCATTACTTCCTATGAGCCAGGGATTATGCTGAAGTGCTTTAAGGCACTTAATGTTTAAATATGTTAATATGCATTTCCTATATATTGATATGTATGTGAAATGTTCAAACATAAAATCTCATTTTATCTAGACAATTTTAGTAGATTTAGATCCATGACTTTGGTAGGAATTACCAATAAAAATTATTAATTTCATTTGCTTTTGATGAAAACATTATATACTGTATCCCCCTCGGAACTTAGTAAGGTCGAGAAACCCTGCAGTGAAGAAATCTATTTAACTCAACTTTCTCAAAGATACATAATGAAGGTGCCCTTTTTGGACATGTATTGCTCACTATGTAGCACATTTTGGGAAATATAATCATAGTAATTTATCTACCTAACTATCGTTAAAACATTCAAGATCTTGGTAGCATGGTAAATAGCACTGTTTGTCTTATTTCCCACATCTTTTGAAGTGATCTTCCTCAACCTTTCCCCCTCTAACACTTACACAATTGCAGACATAATTTGAAAATAAATGACAAAATGTTAAGAGCTAGGGGCATATTTTGGTCAATTTGAACATATGCATTCCCATATAACACCATCCATTGCCTTTAGATGACCCTAGAACCTAATACTTGGCAACTGTGAGAAACATACTATTCCATATAGCTTATCACTGTGCCCAAGACTCTCCAAAAAGAGACTCAATATTACTTAAGGTATGGAATGATAATGTGAGATAGAAATAGAATTTGCATTCTCATTTGCATAATCACCTGGGGGCCTCATTTCCAAATCTAGAATGTAAAAAAAGTTTTAGGGGTAACTGAGAAAATGCCTAGTACAAGTCTGGATGTGGTAAATATGGCAGCAAAGAGGTCCAGCCATCACTGTCTTACTGCTGTTTTCATGGAGCATTCCTACTATAGCTTGAAGTGATGTCTCTGAAAATTCTCCTATCAAATTATAATTTATGTCAAATTCCATTTTTTATTACATTTTATGAAGTAACATATAAAATACCAGGAAAGTGAAAAAAGGAAGATCAAGATGATTTCTAAAAGAGTAAAATGTTTTACAAGACATAAATAATATCAGATTCATAGGAAAGGTCGTACATGGTGGCACCAGTGACTAACAAGGGATGTGAAATAATACCAGTGATAATTAAAAACATTTCTTTCTGAGACATTTCAAATGCAGAGGAACTCTTCTCTCCTCAGGAAACTTCGCAGTGTTTTGCTGATGACAAACTGGTGTAATAAAAATAAAGACACAGTGAAATGGAATTTTTACAATGTGATTTTTAAACACTTAGCACTGCTGTGGAAAAAAAATACAATAGACTTTTACATACCCAAGCTATCTTATTTTAACACTGTTTTCCAAACAATTGAGAGAGCTTAACAATCAATTCATGTTAAAATTAGCTGAACACATACACTTTTTGAATGAATTATGTTGAAGATACTCAGGAAATCTAAGGTGAGTTTAGCTTATTCCCAGTTTTTAATTTAGAAACCCCCCTGACTGGTGTTCTTCATTTCCTTCTTATCAGCTTCCTTATAGAAGGGTTGGGATCCACTGTGCAGATTGTAATCCTAGTACTTTGGAGGCTGAGACAGGAGGATCATAGGTTCAAGACTAACCTCAGCAACTTTGTGAGACCTACAGAAACTTATCAAGACTGTTTCCAAATAAAAACTGAAAAAGTGCTGAGAGTGTAGCTCTGAGGTAGAACAACACCCTTGGGTTCCAACTGAAGTACCAAACAAACAAACACACAAACAAATGAAGTCAATAGGGTTAGAAATTATAATGTAACTTCTAAAAGATAAATGTCTTAGAGATGAGGGTAATTTTTGAAGTTAATGTGGAGGATAGAAAAGTCAACAGGTAGTATTGTCATGGGAATCACAACAATTTCATGAATAATCCAGAGGAGTTCTCAGGCTTGGGGAGGGGAGACATACTTCAGGACAGGTAAGGTCCTTGACTTCTGTGGCAGAAAAGAATTTCAACACAAGCTGGTCAGAGACACAGAGGTTTATTTAGGAAAGTGAGAGGATATGTGTTCAAGGGAGAACTCTTAGGCCATGTCAAGAATGAGAGAGTCATTGGGGTCTCATTGTTCTTCTTTTATAGGAGACCCCCATAAGTGGGTGAGTAGAGGTGCGTAGCAGGGACAGAGGTCTGGTTTTCCTCAGAAATCTCAGGTTCCTGACATCTGATTGATGGTGGCCCATACACTTGACCAAGTGTCATTATCCTTTTACGTTTACTCTGGACATTCCTCATAGATCCTTTGTTTACCAAACATTTTAGAAAAGTTAGGTCTTGTGGGGAGAAAGGCCTTTAGGATTAAAGGTGAGGGCCTTTTAGGGATGTTTGCCTAAAAAAAAAAAAAAGACCCTGTAAGGTGAAGATAAGGACCATCATGGAGTTTTTAGAGTTTTAAAGCTACAGTCTTCCTTTTCTTCCCTTTTTGTCTCCTTTATACCTATTAATTTTTATTTCTTTTATATACTACCTCAGTATGACAGGGTCAGGAAAGCTCTGAAACAGCTTACAATTATTGGCAGGAGGACAGGCTTGTGTACAACCAAATACCGGGCTTTAGGAAATGACAATGGAAAACACGTACACAGCTCACTTGTACTCTATTATTCCATTCTAGGATGCCTTTGCCTTGGAATATAAAAGTTACAAATAACTTCATTGTTCATTCCAGGAACTTCGTAAAAGAAGTTGGTGTGTGTGTGTGTGTGTGTGTGTGTGTGTGTGTGTGTGTGTTACTGGGTTTTGAACCCAGAGGAGCTCTACCTCTGACCTATACCCCCAAAACTTTTTTATTTTGAAACAGAGTCATGCTAAGTTATTGCATGCTGGCCTTAAACATGCAATCCTCCTGTCTAAGCCTCCCAAATATCTGGATTACAGGCATGTGTGCCACTGTGCACTTCATTAACTCTTTAATAGAATGTATCTATAATGGTTTTATTTTATAATGTCCCCTGAGACTTCATAGAGAGTAGGCAGCCATGTTGTGAGCAGGGCTTAGTTGCTGAGGAAGAGTCCCTACAGGTGTGGTCTTGAGGATTATATGGTCCCTCCTCTCTCTGCTTTCAGCCTACATGATGTGAGAGCAGAGCCTTGTTCTGTCCCTCTTTCTGCTTCCCACTGCCATGCTCTGAGCTCCATAAACCTGGACTGACATGTACTGAACCTCTGAAATCTCTAGAACTGTGAAAAAATAAATCTTCTTCTAAGTTGACTATGGTCAGGCTTATTGAGTCATAGCAGTGAGAGTGCTGTCTGAGACAGAATTTGGTATCAGAGGAGTGGGATCACTGTTGTATCTAAATTTAACCATATACTTTGTGAGTTTTTGGAACTAGTTTGTGAGAAGAAGTTAGAAAGGCCAGAATGTGACTAGAAAGGTAGACAATAGAGATTATGCTCAGGAGATTTCAGAGGTGAAAGAGAACTCCATAGGAAAATGGAGTAGAAGGCCATAGGTGTTACATTCTGGCAAAGAACTTACTAGCATTTTGCCTATGTCCTGAACCTTTGTGTGAGGCCAGATATAAAGATGATGGACTGATTAAGCTGGTAGAGGAAATCTCAGACCAACAAAGTATCCAGACTGCCTTATGGACATTGGTGTTTGTGTTCAGGAAATTATACAGTGATTTTTAGAGACAGAAAGCAGAGCAGAGAGACTTTATGGGTTTGTAGTTGTGCCAGAAAGGTATATTTACATTTGGGGCCCAGAGAGATGGTGTTGTAGAAGAAAGTAAGATGGCTTAAGGAAGTTCATATATTTTAACTAGGAACAAAGAAAGGAATGTTGTCTGGGCAGTTCAAGCCCAAGTGTGTAACCATGGAAATAAGGGCCCATCACTGGCTGTGATTAAATAGGGCCCAGCAGCAGTCATGATTGAGGCAGGCCCAGTGACAGCTGTGATTGAAAAGGACCCAGAAGCGGTGATTGAAAAGGGTGTGTCTACCTTTTCTGTTGGCAGTCAGTTTTGGCACTCAGGTAATCCTGGCTTTGCTGGATAAAGGGATCATGGACTCTCCCCCTAGATTTCAAAGAAAGATCTGGGAATCCAAGCAACTTGTGGCAGGGTCAGAATTCCCGAATGCAGATCCAAATAGAGCAGTTTGTGAAACTGTGAGCATGAAGCCAAGGTTGCAAGGAGAACCCTGAGATTTAGAAACATGGAATAATGGTGAGAAAAGGCTACAAGCTGAGAGCTTTGAAGACAGGCTAGAAGAGTGAGTATGCTATGATTTTTAATCAACCAGGCTGTAAGAGTGGGGATGCCAAGGCTCCTTCTCATCACCATTCTGCCCTAGATGTCAGAAATGAAGCTGCAGAATTAAATGCTTGCCCTGCTGGATTTCATTCCTGTTTTGGTCCTATTCCTGCTTTCTATGGTCCTATTCCTCCCTTTTGGAATGCAAATGTTTACTCTGTGCCATTGTGCATTGGATGAATGTAACTTGCTTTTTATTTTTACAGAGACTCACAACCAAAAGTTTGCCTTGAGACTCAGAGGACTTTGAACTTTTGAGCAATACTGGAACTGTTAAGACCATGAGAACTCTTGGAGATGGAATAAATGCATTTTTATTGTGAGAAGGCTGTGAGGTCTTTGGTGTAGGGGCAGAGTGTAATGATTTGGATTTATAATGTGAGTTTAATCTTCCTGGTTAATAAACTTTCAAGGAGAGGATCTAAGTCAGTTGTGTTCTTTGGTTCTTTTGGATCTAAATCAGTTGGTGTTCTTTGGTGGGTCTGATCTTTAAGTGAATAAAGGAACATCAGAGAAAAGAAAGCCTCTTCTAACAGGTGCTGATCTCCAAGTGTCTTTTAATAGTCAGTATATCAGGGTACCATATTTTGGGGTGACATTTCATGGATTCCTTGAATTTTTTCATTGAGCTCCCCAAATTCTGAGTTTGTTTTTTTCTTTTATGAATAAAGAAACTCCTTTCAGGAATCTTTTAAATTATCTGATCAGATTTGAAAAAGCTGGTATCCTTGGCAGAAATCTGCCATATTGCCAACAAGACTACTACTTACCTGTCTCTGTCTGTGGTTTATAATTTGCTCTTTCCTCTCTCCTAAAATATTTAGAAATAATTATTACCAATTACTTTACTGATGAGACATAGACTACTGGTGCTGGTGTCCACAGAGGAAATATCATGGTGGAATAAAAGACTGCTGGAACTGGGAGTTGATGAAAGTAAATACAGAATAACAAGCTTCATCATTTACTCCTGCTTCCTATTTCCTCTCTGGGAGACTGTTTCCTTTCTATGCTATCCTAGGTGCAGAAAAGTGAAACCTTGAAATACTTTCCTAAGGAAATGATGTGAAATGGTGAACAATATTTGCTCGGTATGGTACTTGGAATAGTTAGGTCATAGTCTTCTTGGGCTGCCATAATAAAACACCATGGACTGGGTAACTTAAACAACAGTGGCTTATTTCTCACAGTTCTGGCGCCTGGGAAATCTGAGATTAGTGTGTCACTGTAATTGGATTTTTTTCCATTACTGTCCAAAAGGATTTACTTATTGTGATATTTTCTGTGAAATTAAAGAATAAATTTGATAAACTATAAAAAGATAGGTATAGAGCTGGGAGTGGTAGGGCATGCTTGTACCCAGTACTTGGGAGGCTGAGACAGGAGGATCAAGCCTCTGCTACTTAGTGAGGCCCTCTGCAACTTAGTGAGACCCTGTTTCAAAATAAAGGATAAAAAAATAGGTCTGGGAGTATAGCTTGGAGGTAGAAGGCCCCAGGGTTCCATCCCCAGTACCCCCCCACACACACACACACACAAAGGTAGGTATACAGGAGTAAAGATTCATTTTAAGCCA
This sequence comes from Graphiurus murinus, assembly GCA_004027655.1. NCBI lineage: Eukaryota > Metazoa > Chordata > Mammalia > Rodentia > Gliridae > Graphiurus > Graphiurus murinus. The sequence goes on from PVLC010031169.1 coordinate 11,124, forward strand.
ACGGAAAGTAGAACACATACACACACACATGCAAAGCTCCTCCCACAAAGCTCCCCCCACACATAGGGTAGTGTCCCCAAAAGAGAGTAAATGTTGAAGGTTTTAGGAGGTGATCTTTTATTCCTTCTTGTTTTTCCCCATATTTTCTTTTGTGATTGGCCAGAATTAGGTTTTAGGGAACCAATGTCTTTTGCCCAGTTTTAATCTTTAATTTGAATGTCTGTCCCAAATATCAATGGGCTCTTGTAATTTCCTGGTGCCACCTGTCTGCTCCCTCATCCATCTTCCTTTGATCGCTTTTGGAGCTGAAGTGTTATACTAACTTATACTGTTATCCCTGTATCTATAAACCCTCCCTCTTTATAAACCAGCCATCTTTATACAGATGGCCTCTTTTAACCCTTCCTGTTTCCAGGTCCTCTGCCCTGTCCCATGAATATGATTGAGTTCTACTGAGGGCCTCCTTCTTGGCTAGCAGAGAGCTGCCTCCTTCTTGTTATACCCTTAGATGCTAGATGGTAAGGGTTGGGGAAAGAAACTTTCTGATCTCTTATTATAAGGGCACTAATCACATTATGAGGCGCTCACTCTCCTGACTTTATCTTAATAGAGTAAGGGAGATTAAAGAATAAGTTGTAGGACTTTTCCCAGAGATTTGGAACTACTGGGAAATAAGTAATTTAGATGATAGGAGGTTTGTCTGATTAAAATTTTATTTATAATTTTAATCATTTGTTAAGAAAATATTTATAAAATGGTTTGTACACTATGCTACCTTCTTAAAGAATCTTGAATATTATTTAACCTTTTCTTGATGACCCAAGGTCATCATTATGTACATCAATGATTATTCTGTAAAGAAATACTGCTCTCAGAAACCATCAATGATCCCGGTGTGGTGGTTCTCACCTGTAATCTCAGTACTTGGGAAGCAGAGATAGGAGGATTGCAGGTTTGAAGCCAGCCTCAGCAATTTAGTGAGACCTTGTCTCAAAATAAAGAGTTAAAAAAGGACAGGAGGTATAGCTTGGAGGTAGAACGCCCCTAAATTCTATCCCCAGTACTAAAAAAAAATTATCAATGTATAGTATATCTAATTTAATAGGTCCTCTCTCTAATAATAATATGTTGTATATAGTCTGCTGTGATCTTGAAAAACATAAAAAATTATATGTAATCTAAGAGTGATTAGGTTTCAATAAGAAGGGTAGAATAAACAAAGAATTTGACTTAATGGAAGGTGATGGGGGGAGGGGGGACACCCTAATGCACATGATGTACTTTCATGAACACATCAAAGTCAATCACTAAACTGACCTTGAGAAAGAGGGAGGAGGAGGGAGTGGGGTGGGAATTGGGGAAGTGTTAAATGAGAAATGTGGGCATGGATGTCTTTACCTATACTAGCTTGTACCTCACAAAGGTGTGTGATTACAATGCACCAAATAAAGGAAAGATGAAAAAGAAAAAAAAAGGATTTTTTAAAGTTACACCAGGAGACTTTTGATCTACATAATTGGGAGCCCACCTCTATTAAAGTGGCAGTAACAGCTAAGACATTTGTAAATCGGCTTCAATCCTTGGTGCCAACCTGGCCCTCATTTGCCTCCTTCCTGGGAGGAGTTATCGGATTAGCAGAAGTAGTCATTCTAGGCTTATGCATTCTACCACTCGTTATATGCCTTGTGATTAATGCCTATGTTAGTATACGAGCAGATTTACATGGAATAAAAATGCAAGCACTGCCTCGCACAGGGCCTGGTAGTCAATGATGGGTTCGATTTTCTCAGTGTAATATCAACCTAAGACAGGGCTCGTTGAATGACTCATCGAGACCCCATGATGGGTAAGATTAAGCACCTGGAAGGAAACGACCTAAGACAGGCACAGTCCTTTGAGCATTTTAAAATAAAAACGGGCCGGGCGTGGTGGCGCATGCTTGTAATCCCAGCATTTGGGAGGCTGAGACCGGAGGAACCGGGTTCGCGGCCAGCCTCAGCTACCTAGTGAGGCCCTCCACAACTTAGTGAGACTCGGTTTCAAAATAAAGAATAAAAAATAGGGCTGGGGGCATAGCTCGGAGGTAGAATGCTCCTGAGTTCAATCCCTAGTACCGCAAAAAAAATAAAAATAAAAAAATAAATAAATAAAATAAAATAAAAATGGGGGAGTTGTGGGAGCCCAGATGGGCCTTCTCCCCCCTGGCAGTTGCTATCTGCATATATGAGTAATTATACTGACTCTTCTGCTATGGCCACATTGGCATCTCAAAGTCTGGAGATTGCACCTAGGATGCATAGATGAAAGACCCTCCCACTTCTTAGAAAGTGAATATATGACCCTAAAGGATTGTGGTTTTATGACTCTAGAAAGTTTACTTGACCAGGCTATGTTAAGAATGTGGGCTAAAGCCGGGTGTGGTGGCGCACGCTTGTAATCCCAGCATTCGGGAGGCTGAGACTGGAGGATCCGGGTTCGCGGCCAGCCTCAGCTACCTAGTGAGGCCCTCCACAACTTAGTGAGACTCGGTTTCAAAATAAAGAATAAAAAATAGGACTGGGGGTATAGCTCGAAGGTAGAATGCCCCTGAGTTCAATCCCCAGTACCACAAAAAAAAAAAAAAGAATGTGGGCTATAAGTGGGAAACGAAGAAGTGGTGCTATTTGTGTTCTGACAATGATTGATATGTCATAATTGTCTATGTATCCCTGTTGTACTCAGGAAACGTATGGAAATCCGTGCTGAAAAATAATAAAAAAAAAAGAAGGGTAGAATAAGTGAATGTTCAAGCTTATTGGATTTAATGACACTGACTTTGGCTGCTCTTTTTTTCCTGCACATATCAACCCTACTCATATTCCAGTTAGATGAAAAATAGCTGATCCTGTGTTCCTGATAAGTGAGATGCAGTTGACCCTGGGAAACCAGATACAAATTGTACTTTGATTATCAGTTCATTAGCAGTGTCATAGCCATACTGAAAAAAATGAATACCATCTTTCATGTACCAACTTAGATAAGATCCCAGTATCCCTTTGCTTAGACTGTTAGCATAACATTCAATTTTAGTTTGTGATTTTTTTCTTATCTTAAAGAAAATAAAAATGATGATAGCAAATGCATTAATTTGGAACCATTATTAAAATTACAATAAGAATTCCTCTCTCTCTATTTTTTTTTGAGTCATTCACAATTTCCAGACTATTTTCCTGGGAACATTCTCCTTGGTTCTCATCACTACCTTCTACAACTTGGTGTTCACCTGGGGTCATGTATCTCCCCAGAGGCTGTATAGCTCTTCTCTTAAACTCAGTGTCTCTGATCCTTCTTGCATGTCAATGAACAAGACAACCATAGCAAGCTGTTGTAGCAATTGCACCACTCAGATGTAACAAATATACTAATTAAAAAATGGTCAAAGAAAATCTTGAAAGTATCCACCAGAAATAAATATCTAACAGAAAAAGACAAAAGTCACTCTGCATACTTCTTAAGAAGCCTCTGGGGAGTTCTCAATGAATAGATGACTTTAGCACAACAGCCTAGATGCATTCTTCGGTGATATTTTAAATAATCTGAGCCTAAAGATATCAAATAGCAAGGAACAGTTGTTCATAAGAAGGAAAGCTGCTTTTACTTTGGTGTGTTTTTCAATTCAACATCTGAGTCTTTGCTTCTTTAGTGCAGCACATCCATTTGCCCATGACCATCTCTTTTGTGAAGGACTTTCTTCTTTTCTTTTCAAATCATAACAAGGTAGAACAATAACACAGCTTGCTGTGCTCAAAATCCTACTCATCTTAAGTGGTTATATACAGGGAACATATTTCTTGAGCTCTTCCTAAGATTTAGAAGCTGATTTAGGTGCTGGTCTTTCAGCAGTGAACCAGAGATAAAGGCTGAAGGCTGGGAAGGCTTACAGATTCTTGTGACCTGTGATAGGATTTGAACACATTTCCTAAGATACAGCAACAGCTTGGCTTTTGAGAAGATAGTAGAAGCAGGAAGGTTGATCTGCTCTTCCATGTTAAATTACTTCATTTTTTCTGTTTCTTCTACCTAAATAGTATGTAAAAAGTATTCAAAATAAATTTCATTTTTTCAGTAGGGATATGAAAATGCATATTATGGTTTCCCATTGTTAAGTTGAAGTCACATGATTTAAAATACAGAAAGACAAATGTAACTAACAGTGAAGGTTGGACTACTTAAAAAATTTAAATGGTTATAAATAATGGATGGACATATTATACTTAAGCCAAAAGGGTGCTCACTCAGAAATGTAAGGCATCAATACACAAGCAGTGTGTACTAGGAATAAAAAGTGTCTTTCATCCTCTTGCTTCAGCATACAGTCCATGAAAAATCAAGTGATGCGCTTATTAAATATTGCAGAGTTATGTGCATAACTACTTTAAAGCAAACACAGGGTTGAAGAAGAGAGGGAGCAAACTGGAATGTCATTCAAGAGGCAAACCTGGATCAAGGATTCAGAGTGGCACACGGGGAGAATGACAGAAGGAAAGATATAATTTATTTGTCTCTTCCTTTTCCTGGCTAGTTATGCCTGAGAAAGGGAAGGTAGTCCTGCTCACAGTAATGATTAAAGAGTGAAGATGTGCCAGTTGACATTAGAGCCCTGCTGCATTAGGTGGTTGAGAAAGGGGAGCATGTTGCAATGGTACTTGGGAGCTGGCTCCTACAATTCATGAAAGCAAATATTAAATGTTCAGAAAAACTGGTAAGGCAGTTGCTACACAGCCATTATTAAAAATACATTATACTAACATGCAATTAAATAAATGAGTTATATTAAAAGAGGCAAAATACTCAAATTCCTCACTTCTTAATTATTTTACTTTATGCTACTTCTTACATCTACCATATCTGTGTAATAGAAATACTATACAATAGTGTGCTCCACTGCTTCTCTTCCCAACTCTGCATCTAGTAATATCATATCAGTAGCTTAACATTGTCCATGGTAGGAATATTTACACCATGAAAATAAGCAAATGTTGTGAATTAGGGTTTTTCTTTTCTTTCTTTTACTTTTCTTCCTTTGTTTTCTGTGGAGGTACGTGTTAAATATTTACCAACATATTACTGGATATAAGTGGGAATGACTTTTTTTTGCGGTACTGGGGATTGAACCCAGAGGCATTCTACCTCTGAGCTACACCCCAAGCCCTATTTTTATCCTTTATTTTGAAACAGCGTCTCACTAAGTTGTGGAAGGCCTCACTAAGTAGCTGAGGCTGGCCGAGAACCTGCGATCCTCCTGTCTCAGCCTCCCAAGTACAGGGATTACAAGTGTGCTCCACAATGCTCGGCTGAGAATGACATTTTATTTATTTATTTATTTATTTATTTATTTATTTATTTATTTATTTATTTATTTATTTATTTATTTATTTTTGCGGCACTGGGATTGAACTCAGAGGCATTCTACCTCCGAGATATACCCCCAGCCCTATTTTTTATTCTTTTTATTTTGAAACCGGGTCTCATTAAGTTGCGGAGTGCCTCACTAGGTAGCTGAGGCTGGCTGAGAACCCAGATCCTCTGGTCTCAGCCTCCCAAATGCTGGGATTACAAGAGTGCGCCACCACGCCCGGCTTGAGAATGACATTTTAAACAGACTGGAATGAGTTTAGATAAAAATACTTTGTTAGAAGAAATTTCAGCTATATAAAAAAGTAGAATTTTATTAAGAATACTTACATACCCATTATCAAGCTGCAATAATTATTGACATTTTCTCAGTCTTGCTTAATCTCTTGCTCCCAATTTTTCCCTTAAGTATATAAATTAAACCCAGGTAGCATATAATTTAATCTGTAACCCTGCAGCATATATATCTAATGCTTAGGCATTTAAAATAGATACAACCACAATTTTATTATACCAAATAACATTCCATGACATTCTTTTGTACAAGTCCATATATGAATTTCCTGATTGTTTCAGAGCTGTCTTTTTAGAGCTGGCTTGTTTGAATCAGGAGCCAAATATGTGAACTGGTCTTTTTTAATAACTGAAAGAGACTGGAAAGTTATGAGATCTGTATGAGATGTCATTAAAGAGCAGGAAAGGCAGATTTGACAGAACATAGTTCAAAGTAAGGATTAGAGAAAAATAAAACTGTTTCATGTTTATGCCCTACTGAGATTAGACTCTTCAATAAACCAGTTATACAAAAGAGGACAAGGTATGCTCTGTGCTCTAAAAAAGCACAGTCTAGGGCAGTAGCGATACTTAACTTTTGGGGAGTCATGGACCCCTTTGAATTCTCACATCTGCACATAGAATTTTGCGTGGAAATTGAGTTTTGAAATCCATAGCACTCATCCTAGGACCAGTGGCACCAGAATGTAGATCTAGAATTAAGAATTCAGATGGAAAGAGGGAGACATATAAATGATTAATTACAATCCAAAGTGATAATGTTAAAGCCAAGCATATACTAAATGCTACTGAAGCACAAAGCAAAAAAGTGGCTAATTTTGCTTAGTAGCAGGGAAAATGACATTGAAAGTTGAGTTTGACATTTTGATTAAGAATTTGTCAATTGGAGATGGTGGCTGGAGCTGGCATGCCAAAGTTGGGCATGACAAGAGATGGTGTGCTAAAAAGACAGCTTGACTAAGAGGTCAAGAGCCATATGGTCTCATATGAAGGAGTTAGTTTTAATTTGTTCCAGTCATTGCAAGGTTTTAATCTGAAGAGTGACATGATCAGATTTGCACAGGAAAAAGTTCAATGGAGCAACAGAGCAGGGAACATTACACATAGGGAGACTTGACACAATGAAGCTTGGCAGTGCTGCTGTAATAGTCCAAGTAAATGGTGACAGGACATGCACTACAGCATGGCCAATAAGGTCAGAAGAGAAGGAAGTATTTTAGGAGGTATTTAGGAAATTAAATAGGGGTAGTATATACATGTGAATGGATAATAAAAAAAAGGAGAAATCCAGGTGAGAAAAAGTTCCTAGCTTTAAAAGTCTGAATAAGAGGTAATGAAGTAAAGAATACAGGATGCATACTATGGTCAAGGAGAGAGGGAGACACATAAAGGCCATGGGTTTAGAGAATGATGAGTTTGAAGCATTTCTGGACATATAGGAAGGGACACCCAGAAAGAGTTTTAAAAGAATGTCTATCTGGGAGCTGGGCCCCGTACTTTCAATGCAGACCAAGTCTAGTTGGAATCATTTAGAGTTTGAAATTTTCTTATGGTCCCAGATGATTGTGATTAATGTTGGGATGCAATGAACCTTTAGGGATTCTCCATGACTGAAATTTTATCCTTCAAAATTTAACACAAGATTTTGGAATTTGAAAAAAAAAATAATAATCTCACGATACTCTCTTTTTTGCCCCCCGTCCAATCTCATCTCTAAAATAGAGAATCTTCCAAATACAAGTCTGAATACAAGTCCTTTCTTACTTAAAACCTTATAGCAGCTTCTCTTTGCCCCAAGGCAAGGCCCACACTCTCCTTTTCCTCTCCTACTTATTATTACTATTACTATTCAGTATGTATATTGAGTCAGAGACTCTTTTCTAACTGCTTAGTGTTAAGTCTCAGTGAAGTAGAAAATAATCTAATAAGTTCTTTCCTTACCTACAGTCCCATCCAGAAAGCAACTTATGGCCAGGGACTGGCATTGCCTATGGATTCATAAGATGATATGAGGTGGAATTGTGCCTAATATGTGCCAGGTAATTTGACAGGGGTTGAAGCTACTGTCGTGAAGAAACTCAAATATAAGCTCTATAAGCTCCTAATT
>PVLC010031171.1:0-18971 GCA_004027655.1 Graphiurus murinus
ACTGGGGATTGAACTCAGGGGCATTCTACCTCCGAGCTATACCCCCAGCCCTATTTTTTATTCTTTATTTTGAAACCGAGTCTCACTAAGTTGCGGAGTGCCTCACTAGGTAGCTGAGGCTGGCCGCGAACCCGGATCCTCCGGTCTCAGCCTCCCGAATGCTGGGATTACAAGCGTGCGCCACCGCGCCCGGCTCTGTGTTTCTTTTTATTTTCCATGATTTGCTTCATGGAGAAGAAAAGTCTCTTGGGGGGTGGGGAGCTTCTTAGTTGTGCTGGGGTGTGGTCAGAGTCAGGTACCAAGTTGCACATCCGTATGGGAGGGGCCTTCTGAGCATTCCATCAGCATTCCTGAACAGTGAGCACCTGCCCTTGGGCCTCACCCCTCTGGCTTTGGCCAGCTCCAGGGCCTCTGCTCCAGACTGCAAGGGTATGCAGAGCTGACCTCTGAGGTTTGCCTTTGTACTGGGGCTGTGCTCTTCCTGGCATGGAAATTACTCAGAGAGGACTTTGTCCCATTACCCTTTTTCATTCTTTCTTCTTCCTATCATCCTATGAAGGGCTCCCTACACTTCGTTGTAAGTGTCTCCGAAACAAAGGCACTGGGACCCTATTATATTTGTCTGTGTATGTCCAGACGTGCACAGTGCCTGACACATAGTAGGTACTCAATTATTTTGCTAAATAAAAATAAATAAATGTTTATTTGAATAAATGAATGCATGAATGAATGAACATTCTACTTGGTTATCTGCCTAGAGCTTATTGCAGGGTGAGTTGGGGGGTATAGTAAAGTAGAAAGAACATGAGCTTTAGACAGAACTGGGTTTGAGTCTTAGCTTTACCACATAAGTAGTTTTGTGACCCCAGGAAGTTACTAGTTCTTGTTGAGTTTCATCTCTAAATGGGAATAGTAATACCTAGCTTCAAAGGGTACTGTGAAAATTAAACAAGAATATCTGCAAACTTCTAATATCATATTAGTTATCTAGCCAGTATTAATTTTCTTTACTTTTGCCTCAGTTTCTAGAAGCAGAAAGACCAGAGTTAATAAGCCAGGGAACAATGAAAGTTCCTTCCTTCCTTCTTTTTTTTTTGTTTTTTTGTTTGTTTTGGTACTGGTTATTGAACATAGGGGCATTCTACCTCTGAGCTACACCTTCAGCCCTATTTTTTAATTTTTGTTTTTGAAACGGGGTCTTACTCAGTTGATGAGAGTCTCACTACTTGCTAATGCTGTTCTTGAACCTTCAACCCTCCTGTCTCAGCCTCCCAAGTACTGGGATTACAAGTGTGTTCCAGCATGCCTGGCTCCTGTCTGTGTTTTCAATCTGCAGATTTCAGATTTAAGACTGCAACATCAACTCTTCCTGAATTCTCAGGCTGCTGATCTGATATATAGATTTTAGAAGTACCAGTCCCTAGAATCACATGAGCCAGTTCCTTAAGATAGATCTTAAGATATATCCATCCATCCATCCATCCATCCATCCATCCATCCATCCATCTTATTGGAGAACCTTGATTAATCCACCATCCTGATTTTCATTAATTTTTACTTTCAATAGAAGTCAAAATGATCATTTTCTGGTATCTCCTGAGACATTTTGCCACTTTCTTCTAATTCTCACTACCAGCTGTTAACTTCTGGCTCAGATGAAACCAACAACTGTCTCCATCCTACACAGTCCACACTGTGCTTCTAGAATAAACTTTCTAAAGCAGAGGTTCTCAAACAACCCTATAGAGCATGGAAGTTCCATCCACCAGGACAATATGCTTTGAGGGCAAAATTGAATTATTGCAGCCATTCCCTAACTTAAAGAAAAGTTGCTGATCAGAATTTGTGATTTTAAAGCCAGGTGTGGTGGCACACACCTCTAATCCCCATACTTGAGAGGCTGAGACAGAAGGATCACAGTCATGAAGCCAGCCTCAGCAACTTAGCAAGACCCTGTTTCCAAATAAAAAATAAAATAAGGCTAGGGGTGTAGCTCAGAGATAGAATTCTCCTCAGTTCAATCCCCTGTACCCCCCAACACACAAAAGAATTTGTGATTTTTAAGCATTTCCTTCCCCAAATTTTCTTACATCTTGGATGTCATTACTCCTAGTCTATATTACAATCTGTTTTATAGTAGAAATGTAGGTTCAAATGATCTACTTCATTATTTTAAATTTAGCAAATAAATGCTTTGTAGTGTTCTACAAAGATAAACAAGATGTTAAGGGGTCAGCCACTTAATCAATCTTGAGATCCACTGTGCTAAAACACAGCTCTGATTTTATTTATTTATTTTTTGCAGCACTTAGGGATTTGAATCCGGGGCATTCTACCTCTGAGCTACACCCCTAGCCCTGTTTTTAATTCTTTATTTTGAAACAGGGTCTCAGTAAGTTGTGGAGGGCCTCACTGAGTAGCTTAGGCTGCCCGAGGACCTGCAATCCTCCTGTCTCAGCCTCCCAAGTACTGGGATTACAAGCTTGGGCCACCACACCTGGCCTACAGCTCTGATTTTATATCACTCCTTTGCTCACACATCTCCAAGGGTTTCCTGTAGCCTGACCTCAAAGGAGAGCCAGGGAGACTCCTGCTCACCCACAAGCTCGGCCACTGGCTCCTTCTTACTTCCTATTGCCCAGTGACGTCACTTGTCCATTCACTCTCTGTTGCGCCCATTCTCTTCAAATCCAGATTTGCTCCTGTCCTATTCTGTTGCACTTGAACTTAAGAATGTTTTGGCTGTTCAGTTCTTGGAGCCAGAACAATGACTTCCCTTCCCTTGTTTCTACAGTATTTGATCACACTGGACCATCTCATTCTTCTAGTCAGTGGAAGAAAGGCTGGGCGACCTAAGAGATAAAGCATGAACTCCTTAGCTGCATTCAAAACAGTCCCAAACAGTTCCAAACCACCTGCCCGCTGCCCTTGGTGTCCTGAGCATGCCTCCCAGCTGAGTTTAGGTTGGCCCTCCCTTTGAAGTCCCTTCTCCCATTTCTTTTTATTGAACTCGTTGCTATCTTCTTTTTTTTTTTTTTTTCTTTTCGGTACTGGGGATTGAACTCAGAGGCATTCTACCTCCGAGCTACACCCCCAGCCCTATTTTTTATTCTTTATTTTGAAACCGGGTCTCACTAAGTTGCGGAGTGCCTCACTAAGTAGCGGAGGCTGGCCACGAACCCGGATCCTCCGGTCTCAGCCTCCCAAATGCTGGGATTACAAGCATGCGCCACCACGCCCGACCGTTGCTATCTTCTTGAACCCAACTGAAAACCTCTTCTATTGCCCTTATCCAGAACAATCCTTTCTTCCCTATCCCCTTCTCTCTGTCCTTGCCAAATAGCTCTCCAAGGGACTTGTATCATGCCCTATTTTGTGGACATGTGTGTTTGGCTTTTCTTCCCTATCATCTCCAGCCACAGCAACCTGGCCTGGTACTTTGGTATGTCTTTTCATTACCCAAGCTTGTTTAGTTAGTTATTCTAAACCCACAAAGGAATAGATTACTGTACACTAAGAAGCCAATTTCACAAACAATTATGTTAGAAAAGCAAAATTATAAACTTTAAGATTGAGCATCACTCCTAGAAGTGAATTGACTACACTCTTGGTATTTTGTGTTTTATTAAGAACCTAATTAGGTTTTACTAAGAACCTGTAATTAGGGCATAATTAAGGTGTCATTTATTCCAGGGCCATTACTGGCCATGTGCCCATTGATGGCATGGCAGACGATCAGTTGTGGCTGTAAACTTGGCTTTATAACCAACCCCCTCAATGTACACATGAGAAACTAAGGCTTAGATAGGAAAAGGCTCATTCTAGATCACTGATGTTCATTAGCAGAGTCCAGATTCAAGTCCAGGTCTCCTGACTCTTAAACTAGCCTTAGATTAAGTATGCCATTAATCTATTCTTCTACACTGTCAGCTACTGCCACCTCCTCCTCCTTTGTCTCAGGTTGAACCCAGGGGCATTCTACCTCTGAATTATACCCTGTAGTCCCCTTACCTTTTTTTTTTTTTTTGTCTCACTAAGTTATTGAGGGTCTTGCTAAGTTGCTGAGGTTGGCCTCAAATCTGTGATCCTCCTGTCTCAGCCTCCCAAGTAGTGGGATTAGAGACCTCACTAATACCCAGCTCTTTCTTCTTTCTACTTATGATTATTTAAAATTAAGAGAAATAAAGAAAGGCATAGTGGCACACATCTGCAATCCCAACACTTGGGAGGCTAAGACAGGAGGAGCGCCATTTTGAGGCCAGCCTTGGCAACTTAGTAAGACCCTATTTCAAAATAAAAAATAAAATAGGGTTGGGGGATGTGAACACGCCTGGTCTCAATTCCTACTTTCTCTAAGAAGAGAAAGAGAGAGAGGGAGCGGGAGAAAGAGGGAGAGGGAGAAGGAGAGGGAGAGAGAAACAGGGAGACCTGACCTTGAGCTTGCCTTTTATTTCACAAGTTAAGCCATCAAGGGAGTCATGGAAACAAAGCTGCAGGGAAAAAGCCTTCTCTCAAAGTCTTCCTTACTCTTTATCCTAATTTCTGAAATGCCACAATGATAGAATCACTCCTTTGATTCTTATTAAAAAACAAATACACAGAAAAGAGGAACACTGAGCCTCATCAGCCATCAATGCCAATGTCTCTTTGTGAATGATTTTTATCAGATCCTTCATAGTGGTTTTCAAAGGGAGAGAGAAGACATCATGAGGAGAGATCCGCACAGAAGGCAGATCCTATAAGGACAAACCTCAAACTCAAGATGATGGGCTTGGGTTTGTCTGCCTCTGTGGATTGCAACTGACCACTGCTGATGTGATATGGCCTCCCTCCCTGCCGTCCCTTTTAGCCCATGGACATATGGTCTTCTCAGCTTTCCCATGTTACTCTGAGGCAGTGCTTCCCTCGTGTATGTTGGGTTTCTCTACCTGGCAGGGCTAGCGAAAGCAAACTTGGGATGAAAGGAATTAAAAAGTGGGAAGTGGCAGTGGGAAAGAGCAGAGAAGTGATTGTCCACTTTAGAAACGATATTGTCAGAGACTGAAGTGAGCAACTCCCACACCAAAGAAGAGCCCTTTGAGCCTCACCCTGTGGGCTGCTTCCAGTGACCCGGTACCAGGCACTGCATTACTCACTCAAACTGCTCAACACCCTGGGAGTTCCTTTGCCTTGAGAAGTGCAGACTTTTAAAAGGCTAGAGATATTTTTCTTGGGCTGTCATTCAGTGTTTTTTTTTTCATAAAAAGTTATTCATATCCAGAGTGTTGATGTTTCCAGACACATTGAATGGGTCTCAAAACAATTGCTCACTAAACAAACCAATTTTTCCCAGCAGAAGTGAGATTCACCCACCAAGCATGAGCTCACTTTTTCTGGTTCATTGCCTCTTTTCCTCGCCCAAGTTTGTTGCACCAAAGAACAGACAAACCACACCTACACCTCAAACTCTACTCATGCTAGAGAAATCTGGGTTAACAAAAGAAAAAATAAATACATAAATAAAAGAGAAATAGGAGAGCAAGAAAAAAGGGACACATATGCTGTCGCCTTAACCCTAACCCCGAAGCCCAGGATAAGGGCAGACATATGTATGACTTAGAATTCAAAGATAGGTGTGGAGATTCCAGGAAATTGTCGAGATTTCAGAACAATAAACTTAGAGTGGGATGAGTGCCTGGCAATAATTTAAAGAGGAGCTTATTCTTGTGGCTGTGACACCCATAGCTCACAGTATCCATCATTTTGTGTATGTGTGTGTGTGTGTGTGTGTGTGTGTGTGTGTGTGTGTGTGCTTTAAAATTTTCAGCTTGCATTGACCACTATGGTAACTAGTAGCTACATACAGCTATTTAAAGTCAAATGAATTCAATTCAATAAAAGTAAAAATTAATTTTCTTAGTTGCTTCAGTATTCCCCAGCCACATGTGGTTAGTGGCTATTGTCTAAAACATTTCCATCTTCACAGAAAGTTCAAGTGGAAGCCAGGTATTGGTGGTGCATGCCTATACTCCTTGTACTTGGGAGGCTGAGACAGGAGGATCACAGGTTTGAGGACAGCCTCAGCAAGTAGTAAGACTGACATCAACCTAGCGAGACCCTTTTTCCAAAAAAGAAATAAAATCTGGCCAGGGGGTTTAGCTTGAAGGTAGAATGCCTCTGGGTTCAATCCTCAGCAACACACACACACACACACACACACACACACACACACACACACACGAAAGTTCAAGTGGACAGCTCTGCTCTAGATTCCTGGTACTCCCTGTGATGATCGCTGTCATCCACCCATCTGAAATCAAGGACTAAGATATCTTGTAAGTCATGGCACAGGTGTGGGCAGTGTCAGGTGGGATGCCCAGACCCAGGACAGGAATATGACGCAGAATCTTAGGGGGAAGTGAATCCTAGGTTGGGCCCCTCCTCGTGAATGTGGGCTCAGTCCCACTTGGGTGACGGTGGTCTTTTCAGGTTTGTGGGCAGCTTGCGTACAGCTGACTCTAGGGTTGGTTGGTGTTTGTTCTGGCTAAGAATGTAAGCAGGAGAGGTAAAAAAGAAATTCAGACTTTTCCTTTACTTTTTTTGACTAAATGGTGTCTAAGGTCCCCTGTGTATCCAAAAGTCTATGGTAGTTTTTTTTTTTTTTAATAGTTGATTTTTAAGCCTAGTTTAGCAGAAAACAAATCTATCTGTTATAAGCAGAAAACAAAATAATTTTTTTCCTCTCTGAGACCATTGAAAAGAAAAACTATTTCCTCACAAAGTTTGAAAACTATATAACCCAAATCTTACATACAACTGAAATATGTATATACATAAAACCTAAGTGACTTCTTTCCTTTTGTGTTTATCAATTCTATTCAGTCAAGAAATGGAAAATAAGCCTTGGCTTCAATTAAAAAAGAAAATTAAAATTAATTAATAAAAGCTCTTAAATGTCTTAAAAATCTTTAAAGCTAGTTAGAAGTGGGGTTTGGGGCTTATAAACATAAAATAACACTAACATTATTTGAAACTCTTTGTATTTTGTGTAAAAATGTCAGAACAAAAAATTATACTTAGGACCTGTGGACTATGGTGGATCAACTAATTGGTGAAGAGTAAAAACAAATTATGCAAAAATAACATTATTCACATAAAGCTAATTCATTGACTTATTTCAATTGACACATTTATTAAGCAGAACTGTTTGCAGAGAAGAACCATGAATAAATTGCTTCACAAATCCCATTAAGAGTTGGCAAGACTAAATAATTTCTGACAAGACGATCAGAAAACTTCCTCTTTCCTAGGCTAAGGAGCATACAATTAAGAGCAAAATTAACTTGAAATTTCTTAAATTTTCTGACTCCAGGAGATGGTGAAGGGGGCTATCTAGGAAGGCATCTGACCACTTGAGATTTAATCGGATCATCTAGGGGTTCCTCAGAGGTTTTGAATGTTTCTGGGTCTTTCTGTGGAGGAAATTTTAGGCTGGATTTAAAAGAACAACCTCCAGAATTCTTATTTCATTTCTAAGAAAAGGACAATGATATCAAAGCTATTTTTCTGGGTGGGGGATAATACTGGGGATTGAACCCAGGAGCATTTGGCCTCTGAGCTACACCTCAGCCCGTCCCTCCCTCCCTTCCTTCCTTCCTTCCTTCCTTCCTTCCTTCCTTCCTTCCTTCCTTCCTTCCTTCCTTCCTTCCTTCCTTCCTTCCTTTTGAAACAGGGTCTCACTAAATTATCGAGAGTCTCTCTAAGTTGCTGAGGCTGGCCTGGAACCTGTGATCCTTCTGTCTTAGCCTCCCAAGTCCTATGATTACAGGGCGCATCACCGCACCAGGCTCAAATGTTTTTAAGAAAGCAATTTATACATTTCAGAGTAAAAGTGGATGGAACGGTTACAATATCCTAAATTACAAAAAGTGACAGGCTCTATTAATCAAGAAGGTAACTTCTACCCCCTCGCCTTCCCAGTCCGCAAGCCCAGGATAGCGACCCCACTGTGGAGAGCGCTCCTTGCAGGGTACTCACCCGCTGCCTCCTCCTGGCGCTCAGCCCGCCCACTCTGTGTCTGCGGCAGTTCAGGGCGTTTTTCTACCCTGCAGGGATGCTTTCAACCTCTGTCCCACGGAAGGCTGGGGAGGAGGCGTCTCACATGGGCAGACCCTGGTGCTGCCTGAACCTGCCTAGCAGCGGCAGGGAGTAACAGGAAGCTCGGCTGATTGATGGATTCTGCTACCTCGGAATGTGTGCACTGACCGCTGGAAGCACCTCACAGGGCTGACTCCCCAGTCCGATTCCTCACAAGTCTGCGCTTTATTCTTTGAATACAAACCCAGAGTGTTAGTTTGAACTTTAATTTGATTTGCTTCTGTGAGCGTGATTTGATCATTACATCTGCAATTGTCTATTGAAAGGCCTGTGAGTCTTCACTTCTCATAATTTTGCCTGTTCAGGGGTCATGTCCAAGTTTTGGCCTCTGCGACTTGCACATGCTGTAGTGGAGATAGATAGTATGGGCATAGTAATTGCCCAAGCAATGCTCATACTGTGGGTGCTCCAAAGACTAACAAGGAGCAAGCGATCTATCTGCAAACAGATTGGAAATACTCCAGGCAAAGAGAAGGACTCAAGTAATTATCTGATCATGCCCAACATCACCCTTCTTTTTTCTTGCCTTCATCTCTTTCTTTATTCTGCAGCTACTATATGTCATACACAGCTCGGTGAATATTGCTTTTGGGGGGTTACTGGAAGCATTGAACCCAGAGGCATTCTAGCTCCAAGTTATGCCCCAGCCCCCCCTTTAAATTATCTATCTATCTATCTATCTATCTATCTATCTATCTATCTATCTAATTTTGTAGTACTAAGGATTGAATCCAGAGACATTCTATGTCTGAGCTACACTCTCAGCCTCATTTTGTTCTTTGTTTTGAAACAGGTTGAGAACAGTTGCAGAGAGCCTCACTAAGTTGCTGAGGCTGGTAGCAAACCTGTGATTCTCCTGTCTCAGCCTCCCAAGTACTGGGGTTACAGGTGAGTGCCACCATGTACTGCTCCCAAGTACTGTCTCAGCCTCCCAAGTAGTGCGCCTGGCTAAGAATATTACTTTAAAAATTTTTTTGGTACCAGGGGTTGAACCCAGGAGTGTTCTACCTCTGAGCTATGACCTCAGCCCTATTTTGTTTTTTATTTTGAAACAGTCTCACTAAGTTGTGGAGGGCCTTGCTAAATTGCTGAGGCTGGCCACAAACCTGCAATCCTTCTATTTCAGACTATCAACTACTGGAATTACAGGTGAGTGCCACCATGCCCTGCTAAGAATATTACTTTTAATGGATATATAGCATGTCCATGGCTAATTTAACCTGGTCATAGAGATATGTAAAGGTAGTCCTGTTAGAAGTTACTGAATGCTTTAATCAATATTGGGAGTTCCTTGAGAATCAGAATCAACTCTGTCACAGTTAGATTCTCCAGGAGTAGACTCTGAGATGGAATTTAGTGTGCAGCATGCTTTTTTTTGTGCCCCTGGGGATTGAACTAGGGACATTCTACCTTCAAATTACATCCCTAGCCCTATTTTATTTTGAAACAGAATCTCACTAGGTGGCTGAGAGTATCACTACTTGCCAAGGTTGTCCTGGAACCTGCGATCCTCCTGCTCAGCTTCCCAAGTACTGGGATTACAGGTGTGCGTCTCCACGCCCAGCCTAGTGTGCAGTATGTTTATTAGGGAATGCCCTGAGACTAGCACCCCCCGGGAGAGAGAGGGAAGAAATGGGACTGAACAGAGAAAAGGCAAGCTGCAGTAGACATGGGACAGACTCAGGTCCCTCATGGAACCTCTGGAGGAAGATGGCCTGTAAGAATTCTACACTGGGCCCCTCCATGATCTGTCCCCAGGTATGGGTCACCCAGGGAAGGTGGCTTTCAGTAGCTGAGGCAATTCCGAAGGGGGCTGACAACTGTGGGCTCCCATGCTTCTAGCCACTAGGCAGCAAGTCCTCCTTTAAAGGGGACTGAGGGGGTATCTCTGGGTCCATCACAGTGTCTTATTCCTCTTCAGTTCTCTGGGGCCTGGTTAGATAAATTATAACTTGCACAATGATTCTATGCCACAGCAAAACATTTAATGCTATGGAAATTATTTATTCAACACATATTTATTGAATAAATATTTATGGAAAACTTATGATGTCTCAGGCAGTCTTTTAGATACTAAAGATGAAATAAAAGTTTACAAAATACTTTCTGTAATTTGACACACTCTTTTTTGTTTTTAAGTATGTCTTCATATGAATCCAAAAGGAAAAATGTACAGCCAACATTAACAGGGGTATATCTGGGTAGTAAAATATGAGTGACTTTAATATTCTTTCTACAGTTTCTATACTTACAAAGGATCTATATTATAATTATAAAAAGAGAAACATGTAAGTTATGAAGAATATGTGCTCTTTTGGAAATTTTGTGACAAAGTAGCAAGAAGTAAACAAGGACATGTGCTTCCATTCATGTTTTAGGCATTTTATGTTCTGTTACTCACATTATGTGGGGGAGAAAATGAAAAGATTTGGAATTCTTTTCAAAACAGATCATGTAAATACAAAACCCATTAGTGAAAGACAAGAGACAAGCTTGGAAAAGGGAGATTAAATTTCAGATAAAAAATTAATTTTGAACCCTTAATGTATGACAGGTTTACTTTTTCCAACAATTGATTTCGAATTCTCTAATCATTCCTTTCCCTCTGGCTACATGACTCCTTTAATCACATCATAACTTAATTTCAAAACTCATCAGTGAGTTATCATTATGAAAAAAAAAAAAATCTCAATTCCGGTAGAAAGACTTAGATACTTTCTTCTTATCACCCACCACAATTTAAACTGGAAACTTCAGTGGTTTGAGAGGATGAGAGAGGACAGCAGGTTTTCTATTAACCCCTTCCCAATTCCATGTATGCATTCTTCTGAAGGGAAAACACATCGTCGTCCTGTGTGACTGGGCCAGGAGAGGCCACTGTCTCTTTCTGTTGATCAGTCCTACTACCTAGCTCACCACAAGCAGCACTGTAGGTGGAGAGGTGTCCAGGCCTGGCTGATGAGTGTTCTCACCAATCCCATCCAACTCCCTTGGGCAGCAGAGGGCTCTCCGTCCCCTTTATTGGTTTGTAGACAGTGTGTGTCCTCAGTTTCTACCTGTGCTCACACACTCCCGTTCTCAAGCTGGATCCATCTTCTGCACCTCTCAGGAGCCTAGATCTGAGGGAATGCCTGCCCTCGCTCTCTGGTCATGCCTCCACTCCATCTCCCACCAACATTTTCCCTTCTCTGTGGTTGTTCCAAGGCACATTAGCAAACCTGGAGAGTACTGTGCTAACTGGGATAAAAGATATTAGTCCTATACACACTATTGAAATTTTCAATCTCATTTTTTTTTTTGGTACTGGGAATTGAATTTAGGGGTATCCTATCTCTAAGATATACTCCCAACCTGATTTTATTTTGAAACAGGGTCTTGCTAAGTTGCTGAGGCTAGTCTCGAACCTGCAATCCTTCTATGTCAGCCTCCCAGGTACTAAGATTATAAGCATGCTTAATGAGATTAATAGAGAGTAAAGTATTATTCCTAGTCTGGCTAAGAGGCCATCTTTTGCAAACTTTGCTTGAGTAAGTCTCAAGAACACTCAGGCTCCCTGAAGAAAGGGCACTAGCCAGAACTCAGCTTCTATATTAAAAATAACAAAGTCAAACATTCATACATTGTGTTTGAAGTGCCCACGTCTATACAATTCTCTAGAGCCTCTGAAAATTGCCTTTTCTCCACCTGGTTTTTACTTTCCTTGCAAATTTTTCTGAAGTGTATAAATTTAGGTCTTTTGACCTTTAATGGGTTTTCTCTCTTACTCAGCAATCCTTTCAAAGTTAACGGACATCCCTACATTTCCTTCAGCTCCTAGAGATGATAAAAGGTTAACTCAGTTCATAGGTTTAGATTATGAGTGCTACAGATGACTTCTTAAGGCCCATCTAGACCTTTTGCAGGAAAGGGATATCTCAATATTAATAGACATTTACAATTGGAAGGGATTGTAGCTCATTTCAATGACCATTCACAGTTATTATATGGAATTATTATATGGAATAACCATATTCCAATAAAATAATCCTTTAGCCCATTTTTCACCCAATGAAGAAAACTCTAGAATACCTCCAGCATCTAATATTATGGGACTTTTTTTATGTAACTTGCGTTTATTGCAGAGATACAATTGAAATTATTGTGTACAACCTTGCATTTGGGTCTTAGAGGTCCCAAGAGAAAACATCTCTAGTCTCAGCATCTGGAATGATTACACTTTTCCTAGGTGACTGGTTTGTTTTTATCTATTGGACACTATAAATCCTCAACCAAACTCATTCTTGTCTCTGCCCTCACCACTCCATCGAAACTGCTCATCAAATTCCAACCTCTATTTTGCCAAGTTGAGTGGACACTCCTTTGTCTCCATTTACTCAGTCACTCGGCAGCTATGGCAGCTACGGATACAGCTGACTACTCCACCCTGCTTATAATTCTTCTTGTAATATCACATTCTCTTTGTGCTTCTCCCACTTCTCTGCCTCCTCTTCTTATTCTCCAGTGTTATCTGCTTTTTGGCCTGACCAGTCATGTTGGAAGATTCCAGCTTTCAATTCCCAGTCTAGATTTGGAAGTGCACTTCCTTAGAAGGAGTCAGCCCCACACCTTCACTCATTTCCACCACTGCCTGCTTAGAAATTTAAAAAGATAAAGCAACCCTGGATTTGAGGGTAATGGTATGTGTTCCAGGCTTCTGGTTTTTTTTTTGTTTGTTTGTTTTTATAAACACAGCATTGTTTCTCTGTTTTTTACCCGGAAACTTTTATTTTTGGTATTGGGGATTGAACCCCAGTGACCTTGGAGCTACATCCCCAGTCCTATTTTATTTTTATTTCAAAACAGGATCTTGCTAAGTTAACCTGCAATCCTCTTGTCTCAGATTCCCAAGTACTGGGTAGAAACAACTTTTTCTTTGCTTGGCCACCAGTTTTGTTCTCTTAATTTGGTATTTGCAAAATATGTATACCTTTGATTTAAAAAAAGTTTCTCTGTGGAAGCTAGGGAGAAAATGGGACATGAGAGGGACTCCAGATGAAGGAGAATTCTTAGGTGAACAAAGAATTTGATTTAACGGAAGGTGATGGGGGTAAGTGGGGACACCCTAATGAGCATGATGTACTTACAGGATCACATCAAAGTCAATCACTAAAAAAAGTTTCTCGTAGCCTGGCATGTGGCACACACCTGTAATCCTAGTACTTGGAAGGCTGAGACAGGAGGATCACAGGTCCACCGCCAGCCTCAGTGACTTAGCGAGATCCTCAGCAACTTAGTGAGAAACTGTTTCAAAAAAAAAAAATAGGGCTGGGGGTGTAGTTCAGAGGTAGAATGACCCCAATCCCCAGTGCCAATAAAATAAAATGAATGTTTTTCTTTTGTTAGCTACTGGGTGTGGAAGATTCTATGATGCAATTTAAATTCACTCTTTAATCAGAAATGTTCAGAGAACTTTTAAGAACATAAGTCAGACTTGGTTGCTGTTGTCTTTAAACAGTTTGATGGTTTTCTCTATACTTGGCATGAAGTCTAAGCACCTTACTGCGGCTTCTAAGTTGCCCTCATAAGCACTACTTTCACCCTATGTGTGCTCCAACCACGGGGCTTTTGCGTTTGCTCTTCTCTTTAGTGGAAAGCCCTTCCTCCCAGCGGCTGCCAGGGCTGACTTATTGTTCTTCAGGGGCAGCTCCATTTCCACTTTTCCAAGAAGCCTTTTCTGATTGCCCCAAAGTACTCTGAAGTACTGAAAGCACCCTGTCCTCTCCATTCCAGTTACTTTCTCCCACATCATCTTGTTTTACTTCCCTTCTAAAAGGAATCAAGGTCTGACATTGCCTAGTTGTTGTCTTCTGTTCCGTGCTCTTGCTGCCTCATTCAAGCTAGTTTGGGATGAATAAGTGAATTTCTAATTTGGGAAGTTTGCTGTGAAGTGGTTCTACTCAGTCCTGGGGTGCGGTGGGGTAGGGTGGGAATCACTGGATTAAGTAATACTTGAGAAGAGCCCAAAGGGTGTGACCAAAGCGCCAGTTATCTGAAGGAATCTCTAGCTCTCAAGTAGTGTCTCTGCTTTTAAAATAAGATTCATCATTTTATTCTGATAACAACAGTATATCTATTATAGAAAATGATCAACTCTATTACCTTACCCAGCCATACACACAAAGGACATTTGGGCATCGAACCATCCATCCAGAAACTGTTTGAGAGGCTACTAGTTGTCATGAATTCTAGCATAAATAAAATGACCCCCCCACCACCACACACATACTTTCATGGCAGTTTCTATCTTTCTTTTTTGCATTTCCCCCACAAAATTGGAATCATACTTATTTACTGTCTTCTAAGCCATTATTCTTACTTAACAGTATGGTGCTGATATTTCCCTATGTGATTATTTACACCCTGATTTTAGTGAATGTCATATCTCACAACATGAATAGATTATTATGCATTTGAGTCCTTCTAGTTGAAAATTCATGTTACTTAAAAATTTTCCATACTGTAATAGTGTGTAGAAAATATGCATAAAAATTAAGCACATTCAGCCAGGCGTGGTGGCGCACGCTTGTAATCCCCACATTTGGGAGGCTGAGACTGGAGGATCCAGGTTCGAGGCCAGCCTCAGCTACCTAGTGAGGCACTCCGCAACTTAGTGAGACCCTGTTTCAAAATAAAGAATAAAAAATAGGGCTGGGAGGATAGCTCGGAGGTAGAATGCCCCTGAGTTCAATCCCCAGTACTGCCAAAAAAAAAAAAAAAAAAAAAAATTAAGCACATTCATTATTTCCTTAGTACATATTTCTACAATTAGAATTTCTGACTAATGGGCACAGTTATTTTAAAGTTTTTTGATTCGTGTGGTTAAATTGCATTTTAGAGAGGCTATAGAATGTATACTCCCCACAACAGTGTAAGAAAGTTCTTTGCACTTTAGGTATCATCTTTAAAAACAAAAACAAAAACTGAGGATCAATCCAAGGTGCCAAAACAAAACAAATAAAAACACTTTGTTAACAAAAAGTTTTGGTTTTAATTTCTATTTCTTTGGTTATTTACATGTTTTCTTCAATAAGTTTCTCATTCATGTTCTTGGTCCACTTTAATTACGAGTATATATAGTTTAAAAAATTGATTTGTAGAACTTGCTACACATTTAGGATATTGACATACCACATATATTGCAACTGCAACTCTTAGTTAATCAGTTACTTTTTTTTTTTTAATGTTTTTTTTGCCCTTAGCATTATTCTTAGAAAAGGCTTTCCAACTCAAGATTTCATATTCACCTAGTTTTTTTCTATTTCTTTCAGTTTGTCTTGTCTATTTGACTCTTTTTACATATATGTTATTTGTGCAGCTGTATATTGTTATATGATGTGGGGTAGGCCCAGTTATACTCATCCAAATAATTAAACAATAGTAGCAACATTAATTAGATAGACAGAATTTCATTGCATGTATATGCTGCAATTTATTTGACCAATGTGTAGTTGTACAATTTTGTGGTTGGACAATTATCCCCATTTTTCTTATAAATGTTAGACACAAATCTTCCCTATGAAATTCTCCAGGTTCAGTGTCATTTCTGGACATGTAATTTATCTACATAATTCGAGGGTGGGGTAGTTTTGGTGATGACCAGATGTGGCTGGTCACTTACCACAGTGACTAAAATATAGTTGTAAAGGTCACAAGATTATTTCCCTGAGTTTGAAGCTCTCTGAGGCTTTATTGGAAAGAAAAATCTTTTCCTTCCACTTAGCCTCTCTGAGGGTTTCAGCCCCACAGGTTCTGCCCTAGTTGATCTGTCATTACTATCCTCTCTGCTTTCTGTTTTCAGAAATTATAAAACTCTCTAGTCTCTTTCCCTCTTGCTTTGAGTATTATAGTAAATTTAGTTTGTGAACCTCAACTGTAATTTTAGTGGAATTTGAGGCTTTTTTTTTCTTGAAAAAGTTAAAACACAGAATTAATCTGACAACTTAACTTTGCCTATTGGAATCCTAGCTGCTCACAATAATGGGCTACATCTGTATTCTGTCTGGGGTTAGCCTGTTATAAATGCTACCAACATTATAACAGTGCCTAACAAGACACTGGCACACCAATATTGTTTGCCACTCATCAAAATGCGATTCTAGCCAGGCATGGTGGTGCACATTTATAATCCTAGTATTTGGGAAGCTGAGATAGGAGGATCACAGGTTTGAGGACAGCCTCAGCAACATAGCAAGACTCTCAGCAACCTCGCAAGCCCCTGGTTCAAAACAAAATATAAAAAGGTCCAAGAGTGTAGCTGGGAGACAGAATGCCTCTAAGTTCATTCCCAGCACCATAAAAAAACAAAACCAAAAATGAACCCCAATTCTCCCTGAGTTCTACACTTACAATGTTCCCAATTAATCTTTTTCTCTTGTGCAGCACTGGAGATTGAACCAGGGCCTTAGAGGTGCTAAGCAAATGCCCTACCACTGAGTTGCACACCAGCCCCTCTCCCCAAATAACTGAAATGAAGATTGAAGCATAGATACACATCCACCTGGAACTGTACTTATACACACTTGTGTGCGCACAAATATGTTTGGGCACATATGAGCCCCAAAACATCAAAAGACACAATTATCCATTCACGACTTAACTACTCACAAGAACAGGTAACTTTGAATACAGTTAATACAGAGGTTAGTTACATAAGAGTAAAACAAAATAGGAGAAGAGCTGGTGACTAAAATTGATGATGAGTTATTTGTCAAGAAATAGTAGGAGGTTAATTTAAAAAGATAATAAATCTTATACAGGAGACCAAAAAGTGAAACAAGGGAATTTGTAAAGAATGAGGGAAATAGGAAGATAATTCACAGCTATTTTCCATTCTCCTATTATAAGGTGAAAGTTGACAATATTAACCTACACATTTCTTTTTTTATAAAATAGGGTTATTGTGGGCTGGGGATGTAGCTCAGTGGTAGAGTGCTTGTGTAGCATGCACAAGATTCTGGGTTCAATCCCCAGCCAATCAAAAATAGCTTTATTGATATATAATTTGCATACCATAAAATTCATCCTTTTTTGGTGGCAAAAAAAAAAAAAAAAAGGACTTAAGGGTCATTCTACTTCTGAGCTACACCTCCAGCCCTTTTTTATTTTTTGTTTTGAATCAGAGTCTCACTAAGTTGCTGATTCTCACTATGTTTCTAAGGCTGTCCTCAAACCTTAGAAACATAGTGATCCTACTGTCTCAGCCTCTCAAGTACTGGGATACAGGTGTGTGCCAACATGCCTGGGGAATTCATTCTTTTGTAGTATATAATTCAGTGGTAGTGCAGCTATTACTGCTAGCTAAATCTAGAACATCTTCATCACCCTCCAAGAAAACTTCATGCTCATTAGCAGTCACTCCCTATTCCTCGTTATAAATTCTGACAATCACTTATCTACTTTTGTCTCTATGGATGGTCCTATTCTGGACATTTAATATAAGTAAGATCATATAATATGTGGCTTTTATATAATATGTAGCACAGTATTTTCTAGGCTCATCCATGTCACAGTTATATCTGTACTCCTTATTAATTTTTATCGCTGAATAGTATTCCACTGTATGAATCTATCACTTTTTATATTTTGAATTTAAAATTTTGTTTGTGGTAAAAAGCACATGAAATTTACTATCATAACCATTTCAAAAGTACAATTTAGTGGCATTAAGTATATTCATATTGCTGTGCAACAGATCTCCACACTTTTCCATTTTTTTTTTTTTTTGCGGTACTGGGGATTGAACTCAGGGGCATTCTACCTCCGAGCTACACCCCCAGCCCTATTTTTTATTCTTTATTCTGAAACCAAGTCTCACTAAGTTGTGGAGTGCCGGAGTGCTTCACTAGGTAGCTGAGGCTGGCCTCGAACCCGGATCCTCCGGTCTCAGCCTCCTGAATGCCGGGATTACAAGCATGCGCCACCACGCCCGGCACACACTTTTTCATTTTGTAAAACAGAAAGTTCATACTCAATAAAACCCTTCATTTCCCCCTGTCCCAGCCCCTGATAACTGCTCATCTTTGTTTCTATGAATTTGACTACTTTAGATACCTAATGAAAATGGAATCATATTATATTTATCTTTTGACTCATTTTCTTTGGCATGCTGCCTTTAAGGTTCATCTATATTATAGCATGTGACTGGTTTTCCTTCCTTTTTAAGGATGAATAATTCTACTTGTGTGAATATACCACATTTTTTTTTATCATCTTCTCAATGGAAAGACATCTGGGTTATTTCCACTTTTGCATTATTATGAGTGTGCTATGAACATTGTGTGGAAAAAAAATATGTTTTCACTTCCCCTGGATCTATATCCTAGGGGTGAACCTGTTGGGTCACATAAAAGCACAATGTTTAACTTTTTGAGGAACTGCAAAATTGTTTTCCAAAGCAGCTATATCATTTTATATTCTCACCATTGTATGAGGGTTCCGATTGCTCCATATTCTCCCTAGTGCTTATTATTATCTTTTTGGTTATAGTTATCCTAGTGAATATAAGGTGATATCCCATTGTGAATTTAGTTTATATTTCCCTAATGACAAATGATGTCATATTGATTGATTCATTGCGTGTGTGTGCCTGTGTGTGCATGCACAAGCGCACATGCGCGCAGGCATGTGCACTAAGGATTGAAACCAGGCTCATTCTACCTCTGAGCTACACCTCAGCTATATATTATTTTTTGTTTTGAAACAGAGTCTCAGTAAGTTGCTGACTCTGGCCTCAAACCTCTCTCTTCCTGGCTCAGCCTCCCAAGTACTGGGATTACAAGCGTGCACCACCATTTTTA
>PVLC010031172.1:0-18090 GCA_004027655.1 Graphiurus murinus
TCTCCCTCTGTCTAATTCCCTCCCCCCCAGGGTTCCCCCCCTCTCTTTTTCCCTCCTTTCCTCCCTCCCCCTCTGAGGTGGCTCCTTCTGCTGGAAGAGAAAAGGGCGACAGCCGCAGCCACACCCTGGCACCTGCCACCACCCCAGAAGTTCCTACATTATTGCCTGGACCTTCTCCGGGCGCGCTGGAGTATCAGGGGTTAAGGGGAGCACCTTTGATGTCTGAGTGTCTCTGGGTCTTCAACATCGGCTTTATAATGAACTACATAAAGGAGTCCCCTGCACTTCCTTTATCAGTATAGCCAGGAAGAGAAGTTCAGAGATTTAAAGAAATTGACTCTCTTGGGGCACTAAGCTGCGTGAGGGACCCAAGCCTGCAAACTGAAATGCAACTTAGTCAGCAACCAGTCTCGAATCAGCTAAGACAGGGCTGCTCTGCGGTTCTGCCTGGACTTCAGTGAGATCTAGAGCTGGGGAGAAAGAGATGTAGACTCATCTGTTTCCAGGGGCAAAGGAGTGAAAGCAAGTAGGAGTCTTGCATCTCTTTAAGCAGGACATCTGTTTTAGATGAGACAGAGCTGCTGCGTGTGGGGACCCTGCAAGAAAATAGAAGGCAAGGACAAATTCTTGAAGCATCACTCAGGTAGATCAAATTTCGCTGCTACCCACCAAAACTAAAATGAATGGACTGGTTTTTGCAGTGAAAGTGATTGAACCAAAAATACAGCCTCTGGCTTACAATTGTGCTTTCTTCTCTGTTTTCGGTTAGAATGATTGGCTTACTGTACACGGATTCAATTCCAGCTGCAAGTACCAAATGAACCCCCCCCCCTTCTCTCTTTCCTTTCTCCTCTCTCCTCCTCCTCCTTTTTTTTTTTTTTTTTTTTTTCGTCATGAAGAGGGAGGTAGAGAGAGAGACAGAAACATAGACACACAAAAATGGAAATATTCTCCACAGCAAGAAATTGAAAGGAAAATTTGCCATAACAGAGGACCAATTTACCAATAACAGAGGACCTTTAGCTATGAAACCTCAACAGCATTTTCCTCCTTGAGTCCTTTGAACCTCTGCCTTCCTTCTGGAATTTGAAGTGAGATCAAGGATGCAGGAGAGGATTAGAAAGTAATACTGAAAACTGCCAAGGGGAGTTGAGGTATTGTATTGCAGACAAACAAACAGCAACAATAGGAAAAACAAAACAAAAAACCTTTCGGGAACAAGATTTGTTCAGATCTTGTGATGAGTGGGAGGGTGAAAATAAATATTTTAAAAGTCATTCATGTACCGTCTATATTTATGCTGAAAGCCACCGATGTTAGACTAAGACAATATTGTCCAGAGTTGTAGCAAAATAATTTCAAACAATCAAACCCCAACTTCCTGGCACATCACTATTACTTAATTGAGGAAACATGTTTTCTGTCATGTCATGGAATGTTCAATAGAAAGTACTTAAACTTTTGAAATGGGATGTCTATTATTAGTTTGAAGATATTATTTCTAAAGGATAGTACTGAATCATGAATATGTAAAATTAAAAAACTAGTCTCTGCATAATGAGATATTTAAGAAAAAAATTGTAAGAGTTTTACTTAGTTTCATATTTTATCATTTATTTGCACTTTTTATGATAACATATTATCATAAGCATGTTATGAACTAATTTTGGTAAAGGTGTACACTTACTAAATATTTATCTTTCTTTTAATTTAAAGAGAAGATTTAAAAACTCCAGTGGGCATAAAAGTATGTTAAAATACATATTCCATACCCAAATAATTTAAGTCATGTCAAGTAGTGTCATATTTTATTAAGGAATACACAATTTGTGAAAGATGTTGCCAGTTTAATACCTCTATTTCCTTAAGTCTCAATTTTATGTCTCAAATTGATACATATTCTTAAACCCAGAGCAGTATATACATGGTTATCTCCTCTTTTTTCTCACTTATTGATAACGACCATCTACCAACAAGTCTTTCATTTTGAAGATTCTAGGCCCTTTACCTAATTTACATTTATAGAACTCAATTTACTCTTAGTGAACTTATATACAGTCCCTTCAGAAGTAGAATGTGAAAAATGTTAAAGCCACACACACATTGAATTTGAAAGAAAGCAACAGTCAAAGGAGAAAACTCTGTTGTGAATCTGTTACTTCACATAAAGTGCAATGGGACCTTTACTAATCACACATGATCCAGCCTATGGTTTTATAGCTCCTCCAAATATGTGCCTAAAGTACCGAAAATGAATCTATACATCACTTGAAGACAGCATTTCCCCATTTTTTTTTTTTCCTGCAGGTCTTCTTTTCCTCAAGATGTTAATAGGTTTCTGGAAAAATAACAATGATCCATGGTCAAATAATTTTGGGAAACATCATATATTAAAGCAGCTTTTTGGAGGTGCGTGTTAGCATATTAAATACTCTAAGGGTCTTGTGGTTAAGAAAGTTTTCCAGAAGTGTTTAATCCAGCCTCTTGCCAACTTCTTCATTTTTTATTATGACAAACTTTTTCTCAGAATACCTGTTAACATATTGTAAATTAAATGCTAGAAGGACAGAAACTTGGAAACATTTTCTTAAAACAAAGCAGAATCAAGTAGCAGAAAAAACAAAAAAGACTGTGGAAGGTTTGGTGGATTATGTGATTATGCTGGGAACTGATGTTTCTCCCCGCCCCCCACCAATTTATATACTTAAGCCCAAGTCCCCTAACATGAAGGTGTCTGAAGGTGGAGTTTGGGGGGAGCAATTAGGTCCCCAGGTTTGAAGATTTCATGACTGGGATTAGTTCCCTTGGAAGAAGAATCACTAGAGAGATGATCTCTGTTCTATCCCATCTGAGGACACAGTAAGAAGACAACTATCTATGAGCAAGGAAGCAAGCCCTCGGCAGACCTCTACAGCACCCTGACTTTAGACTTCTTGGTCTCCAGAACTGCAGTTCTTTAATCACCCATCCCATGGTAATTGGTTGTGGGTGCTCAAACTGATTAAAATAGGCTTTAGAAATTATTGTTGGTTAGGAGTTTGGATTCTGGAGCCTACCTGGGTTCAGGCATACCTGGGATTCAGGACATACCTGGACTTTAGTATTGTTCCTACCTCTATAATAATCAAAGTCATTTGGTTGCCAGGCTTCAGCATTCTCATGTGTAAAATGCAGTTAGTTATAGTACAACACTCACAGTGATAAGTCCTGTTGCAGGAAAGGGTTTGGCCAGAGAGGACATGATGATGTTAACCAGTAAGAAGACTTTAATCATATACAGAATTCCAAAAGAATTGCCCTCAGTAGCTGATTATCTCTGTTCCCACAATTTCCTACTCATATTAAATTGTCTAGAAATTTTGAAGGTAATTTTTCAAATTGTCAATCAAAAAACAACATTAAACACAGTATTTCTTATTACCTCTGTAATTATTGAATGTTTATAAATAAGATAAATACTGATAGACTCTTAGAATATTTTGATCAAGTTGCAAGCAGTACTACTATTAATTGAGCCAAGAACAACTGTATTTCTGACCTATATAACAGCGAGAATAAATTGGTGTTGTTTTAAACTGCCAAGTTTATGGTAATTTGTTTTGCAGCAATAGAAAACTGTTACTGTAGGTCACTACTGTTATTCTCTTTTTAGTGAGAAGGATTAATGCATGGAGTGGTAGAGTTAATTGCATGTGGTCTTAAGTTAGTCCGAATCCAGAGCCCATTACACTCATTTTGCTGCCACCAATTATGGCATCATATGCTAAGCTGGTGTGTAGCTTTACATACATAGCTTCCCTATGCAATCACCCCAAACTTTATGAGGTGTTATTATTTCCCTATATCAGCTGATGAAATAAAGGATCAAAATATTGAAATATGTTGCACAAGATCAAAGCAGCAGTGAGAGATGCAGTCCAGAGCCAGGATCTGAGCCCTGGCCTGATTCTGGAGGGTATTTTCATGGCCATGGTGTACTAATGCCTCTTTAGATACAGGTCTGGCTTATTTTATTTACATTTTCAATTTAAGTAGCTATAGTTATGATTGTTGATTTTTAGTACAGTATGCCTTCTCTCTTACCTTCTTGATTTATTATTCTGAAATATACCTTGATTGAATATAGAGATCCAAGCACATTTTTGAATTCTCTAAAATATTTGTATAGCTCATAACACTTTTTTCTCTGTTCCCACAAGCACCAAGCTAATTCTTTCTCCAACTCTCTGCCCATATTATTATTTCCACCTGAAAACCCCACTTCCAAAGCCTACTAGCTGAATTCCTATACCCCTTAGACTTCCCAAATTATTCCACCACCACAGAACCATCATTTTTTAGAATTACCAGTGCTTTTCCCTGTTCCCTGGTCATCTCATTCATGTTAATCTCATCATCTTTCAAAAGAATTATAAATAATGTCTTGCCATTTATATTACTACATGTCTTTGATATAGCCTAGTGTTATACTTTAAACCTTTTTGGTCTTTCTACTACAAGCACTAGGGAAAATAAACTTTTAAGACTGTACATTTTATACCAAATCCCTAGTTCCCAGTTTTTCCCTGCTTAATTCCCTGACGGATGCTGTTTCCAGAAAATGTTCAGGGTTACTGAGCAAGAGGGCACCTTCGCCTTCAAAGCCTGAACCTGGAAAGATAAATTTTTGGTGCTTCTACATTTCCCCCTCCTGTTTCCCAGTCAAACCATTTCAGTAACTTAGTTTTTATCTTCCTAAAATATTTTCTGAATAATGGATACATACACACAATAAAAGATGAAGGTACAAGAAGGTGTACAGGGAAGTAATAGTTTCCCTTCTGATCATACTCCCTCATTATAGAAGGTTGCCTTCCTCCCTAGGGCCAACTGCTGGTAGTATCCATTGCTTGAATGTTTGTGTGTCTGCATGTGTGCTCCTGTGTATGTGTATACATATATGTGTATATACACATCTGTTTATATATAGACATATATATCACGTACGTACATGTATTTTTACAATAGTTACAAAATTATGTAAACCTTATATATCTTGCTTGTCTTATTTCACACAAAATTGTCTCTTTCCAAAATTGTATCAAGGGCCTGCATAGTATTTGTGTAATGTATATCCCTTTGATAGACATTTAAGTGGCTTGCAATTTTTTTTTTAACTACTAAGGATTAAACCCTGGGGCATTCTATCTCTGAGTCACACCCCCAGACCTTTAAGTTTTTTGTTTTGAAATGGGGTCTTGCTAAATTGCTGAGAGTCTCACAAAGTTGCTGAGGCTGGCCTCAAACCTGCAATCCTTCTATTTCAGTCTCCCAAGTACTGGGATTACA
This sequence comes from Graphiurus murinus, assembly GCA_004027655.1. Classification (NCBI taxonomy): domain Eukaryota; kingdom Metazoa; phylum Chordata; class Mammalia; order Rodentia; family Gliridae; genus Graphiurus; species Graphiurus murinus. The sequence goes on from PVLC010031172.1 coordinate 5,329, forward strand.
GGAGTGCACCACCTCTCCTGGCGACTTGCAAATTTTTAATAATGCAGGCAGTATTTCAATGGACCCATAATTTGCACACATATGGAATATAGTCTAATTATGATAGACTGCTTGAAGTAGCATTGCTAGTTGAGAGTATGTGCATTTATAATTATGAAAGTTGCCATGAAATTGCCACTCAAAAGATGTATAAATTCATTCTTCCATCTGTACTTCATCAGAGAACTTGTTTCTCTAAGCCTGGCCAATAAAATGTCTTAGTACTCTTATTTTGTCAATCTGATAAATGAAACAATACTTCTATTATTATGACCATATTACTATTAGTATATTATTATGACTTCCATTATTATTCATTTGACAATATCTATTATTATAACTTCTATTATTATTATATATTATTATGAATATCATTATAACTTCTATCATTATGATGATAATATATATTATTATGACTAAGTTTGAACAAATTTTCACATACATAAAGATAGTTTTTATTTTCTTTATGTGAATTGGCATTATATGTCTTTTGTTCTTTTATATTGTATTGCTGACTTTTACTCATTGATTGTAGGAGCTCTGTATATATTAAATAATTAGTCCATTGTGTGTTACATTTATGTCATAAAGTTTATCCAGCTTCTGTTTTATCCTTTTTCTTAGTTTACAACTGTTTCATCTGATTTACTGTTGAAGTCTATTATATTTGGGTGATGAAATTCCTCCATCTTTGCTTTATAATTTCTTGGTGTTGTTCTTTTCTAAAATAGGTTCTCAATATTCTGAGTTTATACACATATTGTCTTAAAATTTCTTATAGTGATTTTAACTAGTATTATGTTGTGTGTGTGTGTGTGTGTGTGTGTGTGTGTGTGTGTGTGTGTAGTACTGGGACTAGGACTCAGGAGGTCAATTTCTGACCTATATCCCCAGTCCTATTTTATTTTTTTACTTTGAAAGAAGGATTCACTAAATTACCATATGCTGGCCTTGAACCTATGGTCCTCCTATCTCAGCCTCCCAGTACTGGTGTCACAGGCTTGCACCACTCCACTATGCTTAGTATTATGTTTTCATGAATGTATTTGCAACTTAAAATACGGTTTGTTTCTTCAGCTATGGGGCAAATAACATTTAATATTATGTGCTTAATATTGATATAGTTTCTATGACCTGGATCTGTAAGTAATAATCATCTTAGCACATTTCCTCTAACATTCATAGTAATTTGAAATATTTCAATAAATATTTATTTTATTTCACATGCATGTCTCATATCACAGTTTTAACCTTTCTAAATTATCATTGTACTTACATAGTATTAAATATTTAACCATGGGTTTTAGTTTTATTTTTTATTTTATTTATTTATTTATTTATTGCGGTACTGGGGATTGAACTCAGGGGCATTCTGCCTCCGAGCTATACCCCCAGCCCTATTTTTTATTCTTTATTTTGAAACCGGGTCTCACTAAGTTGCGGAGTGCCTCACTAGGTAGCTGAGGCTGGCCGCGAACCCGGATCCTTTGGTCTCAGCCTCCGGAATGCTGGGATTATTACAAGCGTGCGCCACCACGCCCGGCTCTTAACCATGGGTTTTAATCAATAGATTTCTTCACAAAGCATGATACCTATATTATAATTGAGTAGATGACAAAATAAACATGGTCTTCACTATGAAGTGAGGTGATGAATATGTTGATTAGTTTGATTTAATGATTTAACATTGTATACATATTTAAAAACATCACATTGAGCTATGAGTATATACAATTATAATTATAGACATTCAAATAATATTAATTTTTAAAATTTATATCATGTTAACTTTATGCTTTTAAGAGTGGCCAAAACAAAAATAAGAATTCAAACCAAGTGACCATTATCATTACTATTATTAGGAATTGAATCCAAGTGGTTACACAAGCATTTGACCATTCCTCACTAAATTCTTAGAGATTTTGGAGGTCTTTAGCTTAAGAGAATTTATAGAGATGCAACTTGATTTGTAAAACATTTGCGATCTGCAATGTAATTAATTGGACATTGTGAACTAAAAAAGTTGTAAATTGTATAGTAAAATCCCACTGCAATGTAAGCCTTTACTCATCCAATCATTACAAAATTACTCTGAAAAAAAAGTTTTATATCCAGCTAAATTAACAGTTTCCCTGGTATTATGAGGAATGCACTTAAATCTTTTCCATAATGTAATGTAATGAAATATTAACATGAATTTGAAAGATAGAGATTATTAGTCAATCTAAAATTATCCTTTAAAATAATCAATTTAGAGTATCTCTTTAACATTCAACTTGGAGTTTACTAAATTCAAGGCACATCAAAATGAAAGTCAGGTATTCTGCTATAAACCTTTAAAATTACATATGTACTCCTATAGAAATAAAATAAATGAAACAATTTTTAGATTTTTTTCTATAGGTAGGAGATGACATTATTGAGTGAGGAGTAGAAATGTTTCTAGATTTGCTTTGATTATCTCACTCAGCATCATCTGAAAATACCCTTGTTTTAATATTTTCCTTTTCCTATTAAATAATGTGTCACTCTGAGCTATAGTGTGAGCCAATGACTCAGTTCTGTACAGTTCAGTGCCTGGGAATATTGAGCAATGATTAAAAATACAGGAAGCTTTCCCCTCAGAAGAGCCCTGGTTCCAGTAACAAGTGCACACACAGGTCATTGATCCACAACTTTTAGCCAATTTACTTTAAATACAGGGAGTTGCTAAGCCTTTTACCTTTTATAATTTTTAACCACAACAAAATGTTTCATTGTTATATCTGCTTTATGTCCTACTGTACTTACATGTTTATTACTATCATACTTCTTTTAGCTTTTTAATTTTTAATTTTAATTTTTTTTCAAAAGCAGGAAGAGCATCTTACGAATTGAATTCTCTGAATAGCTCACATTCCTAAGGAGGAAAACAGTCCTTTTGCTTTTAATTAGCTCTGCAAAATCTCTTGTAATCCCCTAAAACTGGTCTCCTTCTTTAGTCTCAGATGGCATTTTTGCCCTAAACACAGTTTTGTGAGGAAGTGGAAAGATAGCACAGACAAAAATCACTGCTTGAAGAAGTCACGGGGATTTCCAGCTGAGGATTTCTTTTCATAAGAGCAATAAGTACCAACTCATGTAGGGCTTGGGAAAATCACTGTTGCCAGAATTTCTAATTTCTAACCTCAATCAGTTATTAGTAAATGAATTCACAAATTAAAGATAATTTTCTTGCTAGCAGTGGCCAAGTCTTCCATTCAGCCCATAATACGGACTGAAAAAGAAATCAGATGCCAGCATAATTTCCCTGTAGTTGCACTTCTAAAAATAACCATTCCATACGTTTTATAAGATAAAAGTGTTCTAGAATAATTTTTATTTAATTTTGAATTTTTAAAAAATAAGCTTTTTTCTTGCTTCTTTCTTTCTTCTTTTCAGCCATGTTGAATTTTTGTTGTTATTTTGTCCAAGCCAAAATATTTAGTAAATCCCTTAATTTAAATTATCATATTTTAGCCGGGTGTGGTGGCGCACGCTTGTAATCCCAGCATTTGGAAGGCTGAGACCAGAGGATCCAGGTTCGAGGCTAGCCTCAGCTACCTAGTGAGGCACTCTGCAACTTAGTGAGACCCTGTTTCCAAATAAAGAATAAAAAAAATAAAGCTGGGGGTATAGCTCAGAGGTAGAATGCCCCTGAGTTCAATCCCCAGTGCCACACACCAAAAAAAATTGTCATATTTTTAAATAGTATTTTTTTATACAAATGAGATTTTGCATACTATTTCTGTTGCCTTTTATGGTATTAATGACACATAGCTTAATATTTATGAATTTTAAAATTTATTTAATATCTTAGGTAAAGAAAATGTTCCTTGAAATATTACTGGATAGGCTTATGTGCTTATTCTATCAGCTTGTCTTTTTGGTTATATTAAAATATATTTCATTGAAATTTGATGGATACATCTTAATATTGTAGATCAGTTTGAAAATAGCTTTCATATTAATCTAATTATTTTATCTAAAATATTTCTTTCAAACTATAGGTACCTTGAATATACTTTAATGTTTATTTGTTCCTCTCTCAGTGTAAAAATACTTATTACATTCATTCAAAATATTAATTTTTGTTTCTATTGTGAATTCTAAATTTTGCCATTCTTTTCTAAGTAATTCTTTGGTAAATTAGAAAGCTCTAATATTATATATCTTTCCATCCCTCCAAAGTTATTTGTTTTTACTCCTTATTCTAAATCTTTGATTTTTTTCCTTGCCAAAAATCTTATATGCACAAGATTATTTTAAATTTTTTTCCTGAAGCATCTATTTATTTTTCTATGATTTATTTTGCTCATTGCAATTTCTAGCACATCTGAGGAAATCTAAATAACTTCTTTCTATAACTACAATGCCAGAAGTGTGCAAATGTGAACAACCAACAGAGAAGCACATTGTAAGCAGGCTTGTCTGTGTCTATATCCAGCAATCTTTTATGTACCCAGAGATGAGAAGGAAGCTATATTATGCCTTTTTAAAAAAATTTTTATTTATTTATTTTTTATTGTAATAATTCGTGCTTTGTATTTATACATTTTTGTTAGTACAAATTGATAAAGACAAATGTGCACACATTTCTCATCTGACCCTATCCCCAACTCCCACCCCGCTCCCCCGCCCTCCCTCCCTCTCAAGTTCAGTTCAGTGAGTGATCTTGATATAATTGTGTAACAAATCCTTTACAATGTATAGTAAGTCTATTCCTGAAATGCTTGAAAAAAGTTAATTTATACATTGCTTTTTGTCTTTTTAAAAGTAAAGTAGATAAGAAGGGTAGAGGAAAAAATACCTTAATGTAGCCTGGTGTGGTGGTACACGCTTGTAATCCCAACATTTGTGAGGCTGAGACCAGAGGATCTGGGTTCGCAGCCAGCCTCAGCTACCTAGTGAGGCATTCTACAATTTAGTGAGACCCTGTTTCAAAATAAAGAATACAAAATAGGTCTGGGGGTATAGCTCAAAAGTAGAATGTCCCTGAGTTCTGTCCCCAGTGTCAAAAAAACAAAACAAAAACAAACAAACAAAAACCTTAATGTGTTCCTTGGAATGACAGAGATGTATTTCTTTATCAGGCTAAGGGTATCCAGATGGATAACTGCTGACATCTGGGAAGGATGAGCTCAGAGTACATGCGTGGAGAAGCTAGAAAACTGGGGAAAAGGAATGGCATGATCCTAGGAAGGGCCTGAACTTGAACACTTGGCAGAAGTCAGGAAGCCTGGATGACACAGGATAAGAAGCAGACCTCAGTGTCTCTGGTACTCCTATAACCATGAGAATACTTTTAAAAATCAGATGCTACACTTGTCTGCCTTTCATTTGCATATTTCCTTGTATATTCACATAACATTCACACATCCTTCTGTATAATTTAAATCATCTCTAAATTACAATACTGAACACAATGAAAATGCTATGTAAATATATATTACAGTGTCTTGTTTAGGGAATAATAACAAGAAATTAAGTCTATGTGTGTTCCGTACACACACAAGTTTTTCTGAATATTTTTGATCCACAGTTAGCCGAATCTTTGGATATGGAACCTGTGGGTTTATATACTATGAGCTGTATTTATGTTTGTCTGTTTTTCCAGGCAGTTTCTTTCATTTTGTTCTACAGTCATTTCTCAGTATCACAAGGAATTAGATCCAGAATTTCTATGGATTCCAAAGTCTACAGATGCTTGACTTCCTTCCTTACATAAAGTTTGCTGGTGCTTTCACACCATCTGTATACCATAATTCATACCTAAATTATTTATAATATCTGATTAAATGATAATCTCAATTCTCAGTTAATTTCCAACTTACCAGTAATGAAATGGTATCATAGTTATTCTATTTTATGTGTTTCAACATATTTATTACATAGTATGTCTTAGGTATTATATAAAGTACTTTCTTTTAAACTACTGAATTTAAGGTCTGTAAATTATAAGATACAGCTTATACATTCCAGTAACTTCTTAGTCTCCATTAAATTCACCTGTATGTACCCCCATTCTCCCAAAATGCACCCAAAATGGTAGTCTGCAAGAATTCCACAGCCTTTTGAACTAAACAAACACTGGAACCCATTTAGGTTAGACAACAGGGACAATGCAGTTTCCTATGGAAACCAGAGCCACTTCTTAGGTCTTCTTTGCAAATATCTATTTTAGTATTTAAAATGAAATAAAAAAGTACTAAATACTTACAGCACTGAGGCAAGCCACATACAGTAATGAAACAGTCCTAGTAGATTACAATAATGGGTCATAGCAGATTGGAAAATCCATGTATAATCCAAGGCAATAGTAGCCACCCTACTGTAGTCAACTGTGGCCTTATAAGATTATAGGCCCAGCCAGGCATGGTGGTGCATGCTTGTAATCCCAGCATTTGGAAGGCTGAGACCAGAGGATTCTGGTTCACGGCCAGCCTCAGCTATCTAGTGAGGCACTCCGCAACTTAGTGAGACCCTGTTTCAAAATAAAGAATAAAAAATAGGGCTGGGAGTATAGCTTGGAGGTAGAATGCCCCTGAGTTCAATCCCTAGTACTGCAAAAAAAAAAAGATTATAGCCCCAGTGTGGCCAGACACAAATTTATTGAAACCTTAAATTTATTTATTTATTTACTTTTATGTGTTTTTATTGATGCATTATAGTCTCACATCATAATGTAAATCATGTTGACAATGACATACATGCACACAGCACTTGGTGCTTCTTGCCCCCTGCCTTGGTCCTTCCTCTTCCCCTTCCCTGGCTCCATTAAGTTTTCTCATCCATTATCTAAAGTCTCTCTGGTATCCTAGTTACTCCCTAGCTTGCACATATTAGAGAAAACATGCCCCTTCACTTTCTGTGACTGGCTAATCCACTTAACATAATGTTCTCCAAGTCCTTGAATTTCCTTGCAAATGACATTATTTTATTCTTCTTTATTGCTGAGTAGAATTCCATTGTGTGTATTTCCATAATTTTGTAATCCATTCATCTGTTGATGGACACCTAAATTGGTTCCATAATTTGGCTATTGTGAATTGTGCTGTTTTGAACATGGGTATGCATATATTAGTGTAGTTCTCTTGTTTGAACCTCTTTGGAAAGATACCCAGGAGTGGTATAGCTAAATCATATGGTGTATCCATTCCAAGTTTTCTAAGGAATCTCCACACTAATCTCCATACAGGCTGAACTAGTTTGCAACCCCATCAACAGTGTAGTAGAGTTCCTATACCCCTTTTCCTTGCCAACATTTATTGTTTTTTGACTTCTTGATGATTGCCATTCTGATTGAGTTTACATGGAATCTCAGTATAATTTTGATTTGCATCTGTCTGATTGCTAATGATGTTGAACATTTTTCCATGTATCTATTGGCCATTTGTGTCTCTTTTTTTTTTTTTGTGAAGTTCCCATTCAATTCAGTTGCCCATTTCCTGACCGGGTTATTTGTTTTTTTAGTGTAAACCTTTTAAGTTTTTTGTATATTCTAGATATTAATCCTCTGTCAGATAGCTGGCAAATATCTTCTCTCATTCTGTAGGCTTTCTCTTTAGATTCTTGATGGTTTCGTTTGCTGTTCAGAAACTTCTTAGTTTAATACCATCCCATTTAATAATTCTTGTTTTAATTTCCTGAGCTTTGGGGGTCTTGCTGAGGAAATTTCTACCTGTGCCTATATGTTGGAGTGTTGAACCTATGCCCACCTCTAGTAGTTTCACTGTCTCTGGTCTAACTACAGGCTTTTGATCCACCTCGAGGTTACTCTTGTGCAGGGTGAGAGGTAAGGATTTAGTTCCATTTTTCTACCAATGGATAACCAGTTTTCCCAACACCATTTGTTGAAAAGGCTATCTTTTATTCAGCATATGTGTTTAGCCCCTTTGTGGAAGATCAGTTGAATATGTGTGTGTATTTGTTTCTGTATCTTCTATTCTGTTCCATTGGTCTATGTGTCTTTGTGCCAATACCATGCTGTTTTAATTACTATAGCTCTGTAGTATAATTTGAAGTCAGGAATTGTGATGCCTCCTGCATGATTCTTGTTGCTTTGGCTATCCTGGGTTTTTTTTGTTTCTCTATGTGAAATTTATGACTGACTTTTCTAGGTCTGTGAAGAATGACATTGGTATTTTGACAGGAATTGCATTGATTCTATAGATCACTTTTGGTAGAATGGCCATCAAAAATCTTAATTCTCCAATTAAAAGACATAGGCTGGCAATGTGGGTTAAAAAAACCGTAATCCAACTATTTTCTTCTTTTAAGAAACTCACCTTACAAGCCAAAGATATCCATATACAAAAGGATATGGAGACCGAAAATGGGCAGTGGTAGCAATGCTCATATCTGACAAAACAGACTTTAAGCTAAAAAACATCAAAAAGACAAAGCACGGCGCTTCTTATCAATAAAAAGAATAATACAGCAAGAAGATATAACAAGAGTAAACATTTATACCCCAAATGTGGGTGCATCCCAAAGAGTTTATAAAATAGACTCTTTGGGACATCAGATCTCAAATAGATCCAAATACAATAATATTGGGAAACTTCAACACACCACTCACACCAGTAGATCAATCTTCCAGACAAAATACAAGTAAATACTTTTCAGACCTAAAGAACACCATAAGCCAGATGGACCTAATATATATAGAATATATAGAATATTTCAAATAGCAACAACTGAATACACATTCATTCTTCTCAGCTGTCCATGGAACATTCTCCAAAGTAAACCACACTAGCAGAGTCAAAAGATGTAATATAAAATTCCTTGCATCTTTTCAGATCACAATGGAATGAAAGTAGGAATCAACAACAGGAAGAACAAAAGAAATTACATACATACATGGAGACTAAATGATACACTCTTGAATGAGGAATGGATCAAAAGATAAATAAGGAGTGAATTAAAAATAATTCCTGGAATTAAACAAAAATAGACACAATATACCAAAATCTATGGGACACTTTAGAGGTGGTATTAAAAGGAAACTTATAGTGCTGAGTGTCCACATAAGAAAAACAGAAAGTCATCAAATAAATAACCTAGTGACATATCTCAAGGACCTAGAAAAACAGAACAGTCCAATTACAAAGACATCAGAAGACAAGAAATAATTAAAATCAGAGCAGAAATAAATGACATAGAGAATAATAAAAAATGCAAAGAATCAACAAATCAAAACCTATTTCTTTTAAAAGATTAATAAGATTGGCAAACCCTTAGCCAACTTAACCAAAAGAAAGAGAGAATCAACCCATCAACCCAAATTATTAAAATCAAAAATGAAAAAGGAGACATCACCACAGACAGTGGGGAAATTCAGAGGATAATGAGAAATTATTTTGAAAATTTATATTCCAATAAACTGGAAAACATGGAAAAAATCCACAGATTTCTAAACACATAGTATCTACTTAAATTAAACCAAGAGGATAGAGAAAACCTAAACCAACCAATAGCAAGCAAAGAAATAGAAACAGCAATAAAAATTCTGCCATCAAAGAAAATCCCAGGTCCAGATGAGTTTATAGCTGAATTCTACAAAACCTTTTTAGAAGAACTAATCACAATACTTCACAAGGTATTCCATGAAATTGAAAGAGATGGAATTCTTCCAAACTTCTTCTATGAGTCCAGCATCACCTTAATACCAAAACCAAATAAAGATACCTCAAGAAAAGAAAATTACAGTTCAATATCATTGATGAACATAGTTGAAAAAATTCTAAACAAAATACCAGTCATGTGCATTCAAAACCACATAAAAAATGGGATTCATCCTAGGAATTCAAAGCTGGTTCAACATATGCAAATAAATAATGTTATTCAGCACATAAATAGAACTAAGAACAAAAATCACATGATCATATCCATAGACACTGAAAAAAGCATTTCGCAAAATCCAACACCCATACATGTTAAAAAACATTGAAGAAAATAGGAATAGAAGGAATCTATCTCAACATCATTAAGACAATACACAATAAACCCAGAGCTAATATCATATTGAATGGGGGGAAAAGGCAGGAATTCCCTTTAAAATCAGGAACAAGGCAAAGATGCCCACTATCGCCACTCCTTTTCAATATAGCCCCCAAGATTCTTGCCAGAGCAATAAGACAAGAGAAAGATATCAAAGAATTTCAAGTAGGAAAAGAAGAATTAAAATTATCTTTATTTGCAGATGACATGATCCTATATTTAGAAGACCCAAAAAAACTCAACCAAAAGACTACTAGAGCTGATTACAAAATTCAGCAATGTAGCAAGGTACTAAATCAACCTAAAAATCAGTAACTTTCTATATGCAAACTATGAATTCACTGAGAAAGACATACAGAAAACAACTCCATTCTCAATAACCTCAAAACCAATAAAACACCTAGGAATAAAGCAACCCAAAAGGTAAAAACTTCTACAATTAATATTATAAAACAATAAAGAAAGAAACTGAAGATCTTGGAAGATGGAAAGATCTCCCTTGTGCTTGGATACACAAAATAAATACCATTAAAACCTTAAATTTAATATGAAATTTTCAAAATTTTAATTTGCAAGTATAACTCAAGCTTTCTGCTAATTAAAGTATGTATGCTTTTAGTATTAATCTATTTTTTATGTAAAAAGATCCCTGTTTTGAATAATTGAACACAATAAATTTAAAATTTGTTGAAAAATTATTTTTACTATGTAACCAAATAAAACACAAAAAACTGTATCAATTTTTAATCTAATTTTGTATGCATAAGAACATTTGAAAAACAAAACTAATGAAAGGATTCAGAGATTAATTTCTTTGCCTAAAAGGAGGTACTAGGGAAATAAATTGATCAAATTATGTCATGAGTATATACAAATATGCCACAATGAAATTCACTATTGTATAATTATTATTCACCAATAAAAGATGAAAAAAAGTAATCATCAAAGTAGGATTACTTCCCAGTAAATAACTGGCTCTCATTTATCACCAAAGAGAATATAAATTGCTTCCACCTTTCCAAGAAATAATTTGTCGATATATAAAAGGGAACTTTAATGTAAATGTTGCCCTGATAAAACAATTTCTAGAACTTTGTCCTAAGAATATCATTTGGCATAGTTTTCCATATGATTAAAATTCACTTATAAAAGTGAGTATTCCAGAAAATGTATTAGTGAATATATTTATCATATTATTTATCACATCAAATATCAGAAATGGAATAAACATACAGCATCTTTTTTGTGTGTGTGTGGTACTGGGGATTGAACTCAGGGGCATTCTACCTTCGAGGTATACCCCCAGCCCTATTTTTTATTCTTTATTTTGAAACAAGGTCTCACTAAGTTGCGGAGTACCTCACTAGGTAGCTGAGGCTGGCCATGAACCCAGATCCTCCAGTCTCAGCCTCCCACTATGTCCAGCTCATCCAGCATCATTTAAAAGATAATTTTAACTAATTCAGCATAAGGGTTCATGCTTTTAATGACATGGTAGTTTTAATTAAACTTTAACATTTAAGGCAAATGCTTATGTTTAGCTTAGATTATTTAAGTAGCAGAAACAAACCCCTCTTATTTATTTTTATATGAATTGGTGCATTGTCATCATATATCTTTGTTAGGTACAAGCTGATAAAGGCATATATGCACACATTTCTCATTTGACCTCTTCCCCAATTCCATCTAAAGTTCAGTTTAGTTATTGACTTTGATATATTTGTGAAAGTACATCATGTGCATGACCCTCACTCCCATCCATCCCCTTCAGTTAAGTCAACTTCTTTGCTTATCTAGGGTTTCTCCTTTTTAATCTGGAGTTCTGCCCCATCTTCTCCCTAGCATCCACATATTAGGGAGAACATATGCTTTTTTACTCTTTGTGACTGATTAATCTCACTTAACATAATGTTTTCCAGTTGCATCCATTTCCCTGCAAATAACATGATTTTGTTCTTCTTTATGGCTGAGTAAAATTCCATTGTGTATATACCCCATAGTTTTGTAATCCATTCATCTGTCAATGGACATCCTGGCTATTTCCATAGTTTGGCAATTGTGAATTGTGCAGCTATAAACATAGATACACATGCATTGGTCTGATAGTTTGGTTTCCATTTTTTTGTGTAGATACCCAGAAGTGGTATTGCTGGGTCATATGGTAGGTTCATTCCCATTTATCTGAGGATCCTCCATACTGTTTTCCAGAGTAGTTGCACTAATTTGCAATCCCACCAACAATGTATTAGGGTTCCCACTTCTCCACACCATTGTCAGCATTTCTTGTTGTTCTGGTGTTTTATGATTGCCATTCTGATTGGAGTTAGAGGAAATCTCAGGGTAGTTTTGATTTGCATCTCTCTGATTACTAATGATGTTAAACATTTCCTCATATATTTATTGGCCATTTGTATTTCTTCTTTTGTGAGGTGTCTATTTAGATCCTTTGCCCATTTTTTGATTGGGTTCTTTCTTAGTTGTGAGTTTCTTGAGTTCTCTGTATATCCTAGATATTAGACCTCTATCAGAAGATTAGCTGGCAAAATTTTTCTCCCACTCTGTGGGCTCTCTGTTGAGGTTCTTGATAGTTTCCTTTGCTGCAAAGAAGCTAATACAAGAACAGTCTAACCCCAAAGTTAGTAGAAGACAGGAAATTATGAAAATCAGAGCAGAAATTCATGAAGTAGAGAATAAAAAAAC